>JACGDI010005234.1:11388-73801 GCA_014898725.1 Jacaranda copaia | reverse complement strand
CCATTTTGCCATTTTTGTCTTCTTGATATTTCTCTCTTCCCAGGCATTCATGTTTCCTAACTTAGACAGAAACTTTGCATTGCCGCCGTCAACCATTACTTTTTGGAGTCCCTCTCATAGTACTCATTTGCGTGCTTTCCTATTTAACAACGAGTTCAGGTTCTTTTTAAAATTTGATTCTTTTTTTACAATTTTGGTTGGTGCTTTTGAATAAATTTTATTCTTGTAAAAATTATAAAACCAAAAATGCCTTTTTCGTTGGGTGGGGGTAATGACTCAGATGACTCTGTTCTTAGCTTTCCTATAAACATAATGAGGGAAACAGAGAAAGGTATGTCAAATGTTGGGTTACCTTACTATAATATCTATCATTCTAGGATAACTAGGTGAAAAAGTAGGAGAATGATTAAGAAAATAGGAATTTCTGATGATTACTCCATAGCAGTACCAAAGTCTTCAAATCAACCATACCACCCTCTGTGTCGAGCTTTTTGTTTTTTTATGTTGAACATATGCACGGTAGATTGCACTTACCTTTGCCCGAGCTATTTAAGTTAGCCTCGTGCGGGATGGGCATTCCCTTTAATCAATTTAGCTCTCTTTTAGGTTGATGACGGCCTTCATTATTCAATATAGATACATACAAATAGAGCCTAGCATTGCCCTCTTTCATTCCTTTTGTTATCCCAAATCCTTGAGTCTTGGGTTATGCTACTTATTATCTTGGGCGGACATATGTTTTTTTTATCAAAGTATGTAACTTCTGTGAAGCATCGGAAAGAATATTATGTCTTCATAGCCTCGCCCAGGCCATGGGGTTTTTTGACCAAGTGGATAGAAATAATGTCCTTTGATAGTTCTACTAGGAGTAGGAAATTTTTGTCAGGTCGGCTGGCTATATTAGACAGATTGAATAGTTGTCAACTGTAGTTGTCCTATCTGGAAGAACCGGGTTTCCTTTATCATTTCGCTTTATCTCCCAAAGCTGAGGAGCTTCCCAAGCCCTTTAGTATTTATCCTTTAACTTCAGATGGATATGGTGCTTTTGTTTGCATTTCTCATAATTGGTTCTTTTCTTGTAGAAAAAATATCGACTAAGGCCTTCCTATTAGTAGCAGTAGCAGGTTAGATGAGCAGAGAAAAAAATAACTGTCCCCCTAAGCAAACTAGCAATACCAGCTCTTCCCGCAGGATACCTACTGAGACCTCTGCCAAAAAGCATCAACTTCATCACTAGAGGCCTCTACCCCTAAGAGACCAGTTCCTCCTACTGCTAAACCAACCTTGATCGAGGAGAATATTCCTGAAGAATCGAGCTTCTTAACATTATGCCAGAACTGGCCTAACACCTGTTTAATGGTGGGTAGCTCGATCCTAATGAATTCCACACATTCCTTAGGTAAAGACTTTTTGTAGGGCCTCTTCGCTACTTCAGATCAGCAGCTAATCGATGGCATGCCTTTTGACAGCCTCCAAAATCAGTTCACCTCATACCTTTTGAAGGTGCGCCATTCCTTTCAAGGGTTAAGGATTTCTTTATCTCTAACACTATCTTACCTAATTTTTTACCTCAGCTTTCCCAAACAATCATCCTAGCAGGTAGCAGTCTCGCCTGATAGGAAGGGGAACATTAGCGGCTAGAGTCGAATAATCAAAAATTAAAAGTCGAGCTGGATAGGTTTCACATTGAGATAAGCTAGTTCGCTAACTTGAGGTAGCAGCTATCAACCTTGCGGGCCAACCATGATGAGCTGGCAAGTAGCCTCTCAAAGTTTGAGCTAATGTCTCAGTAGGAGAAAATGCTAGGGAAAGCTAGAAAGGAAGGTCATCGTAAAGGGTGAGACTCCTTTTTTGAGGTATTCTAATATACCGAGGAGAGAAAGAACATCCTAAATTCCTACTGGCGATCATATCTGGCTGAGTATCTAAAGAGCAATGAATTCAAGTAGAAATAGGTGAATAAGGCCTTGAAATATTACCACCATGGCATCAATGCCTATCAGGACCAGTTGGAGGCTAGGGGCATGCTGCGCATGGGTCAACTAGACAAGAGTGTTGATCGCCAGTTCGGGTTGGAATCTCTCCCCTACAAATTAGAAGATGAAAAAGACCTCGCTGATGAAGGCAAAGGAGCTCCTGCCAAGCCATCATTCACAGTCGAGCTGGCACCAATGATCGATGTTTTAGGAGGGGCTGAGACGTTCCTTAGGGCTAAGCCCTCAAGCCAAGTTGACATGCCAACTGTTGCATCTCCCATTGAGTTGATCGATCCCAGCAGTTAAAAGGTCTTCTTATAATGCTTTTTGGTCCACCTATTATGGCAATTTTTTTTGTATTTTGTTTTTAGCAAAAAGTGTTAGCTATGTATTGAATAGAAGGAATCCCTATTTTGAAGTATTGACTTTACCTTTTCGACATGTGGTTGCGCTACTATTTAAATTATAAAACAAACTAATTTTCAGTCTGTTAAGCTAATAGTAATTCCAACTTCTTGCAATTAGCTCAAACATTTATCCATTGTTTTAGATCAATCGAGTTAATTTTAGTTTGGTGTTTGTCACCTTAACTTGGATATTCGTCCATTATCTTAGATCAATCAAGCTAATTTTAGTTTGACGTTTGCCATCTTGGACATTCGTCCATTATATTTAGATCCATCGAGCTAATTTTAGTTTGGTATTCGCCATCTTCACTTGGACATTTATCTATTATATTTAGATCAGCCGAGCTGATTTCAATTTGGCATTCACCATCTTGGCATCTTAGACATTCGTCCATTGTATGTAGATTAGCCAAGCTAATTTTAGTTTGGCATTCGTCATCTTCACTTGGACATTTTTCCATTGTATTTAGATCAGTCGAGATAATTTTAATTTGGCATTTGCCATTTTCACTTGGACATTCATCGATTGTATTTAGATTAGTCGAGCTGATTTCAATTTGGCATTCACCATCTTCACTTGGAAATTCGTCCATTGTATTTAGATTAGTTGAGATGGTTTAGAGAAACGAACACGATTTAATTCTAAAATGACTTACAGAAAATAGAAACTGACATGATCTAACATTTTATAAAACAAAACTATCATAAAATAGGACTAGTAATGTAGACTTCAACAAAGAGAAATTATATGTAAAAATGCCACAAGTTTTGTACATTCCATAGGAAAGCTACTCTCTTTCTTTCAACTGTCTCTAGCTCATATGCTCCTCCCTTTAGCACTTTGATCACCTTATAGGTCCTTCCCAATTTGGCTCCAACTTTTTGACATTCCCCAATGCTTTTGCTCTTCTTAAGACCCAATCTCCCACTTGAAAACTACAAGGCTTGATCTTTATGTTGAATATGGTTTGGATCCTCTACTTGTATTTAGCCAGTCTAAGGCAAGTGTTCTCTATTTTTTCTTGAATCATATCTAGGGAAGCTTTAAGCAACTCCTCACTCTTGGGATTATATTCCAATATCTGATGTAATTCTAGACCCACCTTGGCTGAGATCAATGCACCTACGCTATAGACCATATTGAAGGGTATTTCACTAGTTGACACTTTAGGTGAGCCTTGTGGGCCTATAATATGCTGAGAAGTTCATCCACCCAACCACCCCCATCTTAGTTCAACCTTTTCTTCAGACTTCTCAAAAGATCTCGATTAATGACTTTTGTTTGTCTGTTGGTTTGTAGATGGGCTACAACGTTGAAGTGTCAGACTATTTTCACCTCCTTGCACCAAGTTTACACCTTGGCCCCTTGGAATTGTCTTTCATTATCCGAGACCAACTCCCCGAGGATGCCATATCGACATATTATGTTCTTCCACATAAATTTGAATACCTCATTCTCACTTATCTTAGTTAGTAGCTCCATCTCTACCCACTTGCTAAAGTAATCCACTACCCCCAATAGAAACTTTCTTTGTCCGACAATTATGGGGAAAGACCCCACAATATCCATTCCCCATTTAGCGAAGGGGCAGGGTGCACTTATTTAGTGCATTGGCTTGGTTGGTACATAGTTGATTTGGGTATGCCTCTGACACTTACCACATCTCTTCATCAACTCTTCCACATTAGCTCAAACAATAGGCCAAAAGTACCTAGCTCGGATAGTTTTGGAGGCTAGTGCTATCTCGCCTAAGTGATTCCTAAGCACCTTTCATGAATTTCCTACAAGACGCATTCCCCTTCCCCAGGGAATAAACACTATAGCAACAATTGAGAAAAACCCCTTTTGCACAACAAACCATTTACTATAGTGAACCTTATCGCCTGCATGTGCAATTTGTGATAAGCCTTCGGGTTATCTCCTTATAGGTATCATATGATAGATGTTCTCCAATCCTGTCTTTCTTCCATAGTAAGAATTATAGCTTCAAGCCTCCTTTTTTCTGGCTCCTGGATAGTTATTCCCTGGGTGATGCACTCAGTCAAAGAACTGGCTATCTTGGCTTAACAATTTGCCTTGCTATTTTTCTCCCAAGGGATCTAGGTTATTTAAAGTTTGGACAACTATTGTCTTAGTTTATCCACCAGTTGTAAGTATTTGTTCATCCTAATCTCCTTGACTTCATACTATTCTTTGACCTACTTCACTATTAATTACAAATTAGTGAACACTTGGACACGACTAGCACCACTTTGCATGGCCATTCTAATACCCCATATCACAACCTCGTACTCTATTTCGTTATTGGAGGCTTTAAAATGAAACTTTACTGTGAACTCTATCTCCTCCCCTTTAGGATCAACAACTATAATCTAGCTTCGTTTCTCTCGTGTCCTAACAATCCATCAACATACACCATCCACAGGCTTTTATCCCCCGTTATAGGTGCGTCTGCAACAAAATTCACTAAGGCCTATGCTTTTGTGGCATTCTTAGGGGCATAGCTAGTATCATACTCCTCTAACTCCACATATAATTTGACTAACTTTCTTGCCACGTCAACCTTCTCGAGAGTCTATTTTAGAGGGTGGTTAGTATGCACAACTATAGGATGAGATAAAAAATAAGGTCTTAACCTTCTTGCCGTGACTACTAGAGCTAATGCAATCTTCTCAATTTTTAAGTATCTCAGCTTGATGATATGTAGAATTTTGCGACATAGTATATCGGCTTCTGCCTGATTCCATCCTCCTTCACAAGCACCAAACTCACAGCATGTTCAGCTACTGCTAAGTACAAATAGAGCATTTCTCATGGAGCAGGCTTTGTTAGTAAAGGAAGCTTGATTAAATAGGACTTCAACTCTCAAATGTGCGCTGTGCTGCTTCCCCCTACTCAAACTATTTTACCTTTCGTAATATCCTAGAAAAGGGTAAACTTTTATCAGTCAATCGAGATATAAATCTATTCAGTATAGCTATCTTTTCAGCCATTCTTTGGACCTCCTTCATGGTTCTTGGAGTACTCATTTCCAAAATAGCTCAAATTTTCTTTGAGTGAGCTTCAATTCCCCTTTCTGTCATAAGATAACATAGGAACTTGCCTTCTTTGACTCTAAACGCACACTCTTTCAAGTTTAGCTTCATCTTGTACTTGTACAGGGTTTTCAAAGTTTCCTTCAAATATCCTACATGATTAGCTCAGCTTGCATTCTTCACCAGCATATTGTCAACATATATTTCCACATTTCAGCAGATATGATGCTTGAACATCCAATCTACTAGCCTCTGATACATGGCTCTTACATTCTTTAGACCAAAAGGCATGATCAAATAATAGTAAGTTCCTTGGGATGTGATGAAACTTACCCACTTGCAATCCTCCAAGTTGAGGAGAATTTGATGATATCCCTATGAAGCATCCATCATGCTGAGGAGTTTTCACCCAAAAGTGGAATCCACCAACAAGTCAATTCTAGGTAGAGGATAGAAATCCTTTGAACAAGCCTTGTTCAAATCGCTGAAGTCTATACACACCCTCCACTTTTGTGCATGCTTTGGCACCAATAGCACATTGGAGATCTACTCTGGAAATTGAATTTCCACAATATGCCTTGCATCTAGAAGCTTTTCCACCTCCTGCTAGATTATGCGATCTTTCTCAAGATTAAAATACCTCTTCTTCTATTTGACTGGTCTAATAGCTGAGTTAACATTGAGCTTGTGCTCAGCTATTCTTGGATCTATCCCTGTAAGGTCTTTAATAGAAAAGGAAAAAATATCCACATAATCACTCAATGTAGTAATTAGCTCTACCTTTAAGTCTATCTCCAGGTGGGAGCCTATTTGTGTGATCTTGTTGGGATCTCCAAAAACTAATTCTATTGATAAGAGCTTTCCCTTGGGTTTAATTTTTTATTACCTTTCTATGACTAGGGGTTCGCTTGCACCGTTCTGCCTTTGCTTATGAATAGCTTTATCATCTTTACGACATCCATTTCTCACTGTATCTATATAGAACGTTCTAAAAGTGTACTGGTTTCCCACCACTTCTCCTACCATTTGTCCCACTATATATTTCGACTTCATATGGTATGGTAAAGCTACCGCCTAGACGAGCTGCAACATGGGCTTGCTAAAAATCATATTATATGCAGAAGGAGCATTAACTACCAAGAAATTTACCATATAGGTCTTTCGGTATACTTCTATTCCCAAAGCGTCTGACAAGAAAATCCATCCCCTAGGCTAAACCATCTCTCCTAAAAATCCAAAAAGCAATATTTCTATTAGCTCTAACATAGAGTTTTCCAGATCTAATTGTTGGAAAGCATCATAGAAAAGGATACCTGCTGAGCTACCTCTGTTAACAAAAATATGAGCGACTTTGAAGTTAGCTATCATTGCTGTAATAACCAAAGCATCTTGATGGGGTAGATGTAGGGATTTCAAGTTATTTGGTTTGAACTGAATAACCAGAATATCATTAATGCTAAAGATGGATGCCACCTCTATATTTTTGTACGCCATAGTTTGAGCCCTAGCTTTCATAGCTTGATGAGTGTCTCACTCTGTTGGGCCTTCTAAAATCATATAGATCACCCCTTTGATTGTCTCATTTTTAGCATCATTCTCCCTATTAGGTTGTCACATTTTTGGTTACCCCTTCTAAACTTGTTCGGGATGCCTGTCTTCGCCCCTGGCTCCAACCCTAAGCACAAATTCATCCAACTGCCCATCTCGCACCAGTTGTTCCAACTCATTCTATTGGTGATCACATTCTTCCATCATGTACTCATACTTGTTGTGAAAATAACAAAATCTATTTGACCTGGGATGCCTCGGCAGGTCTTTATAGGAGCGTGGCCATCGGACCAGGTTAAGATGTTCGATAGCTTGCATTACTTGTTCCCTAGGTAGTTGCAGAGGGGTGTAGTAATCAAACTTAGGCCTCATCATCGGTGAAGCTTTTGCCTGTCGTACAAGTGCGACTCTGAGTTTTTCTTCGTGTCCAGGTTTTTTATTGACTGGATCTTTCCTTTTGTCCTTTCTCTTATCCTTCAATGCCCTCTCACCTCACAATTCTCCTCTTCATGAATATACTTCTCTGCCCACTTTAGGAGTTCATTATAACTTTTTGTCGATTTCCTGCTTAAGGATTGAAAGAACGTGTTAGGTCGCAGTCCTTGAGTAAAGGCACCACTTGATAATTCTAGAGTAGCTGATGAAACCTCCAAGGAAGCTATGGTGAACTACCTTATAAAACTTCTCAAGCTTTCAACCTCCCATTGTCAAAAATAAAGTAAGCTCTATGCACTCCTCCGATACTATTTGTTATTAGTGAATTGATATAGGAATCTTTGAGTGAATTCATCAAATGTATGAATAGATTGGGGTGGTAATTGTCCAAACTACCTCTGAGCAGCCCCTTAGGGTGAAGAGAAAAGTCCTACACTTTACTTCGTCTGAGAATTGATATAGCAGGGACAAGTTCTCAAACTCGCATAGATGATTAGCAGGGTCAACAGTACCCATGTACTTGGGCATGCTGAAAAACTTATGATTATTTGGGAATAGATCACTCAATATGACCTCGACAAACGATGAGGCCTTGACCTTCTTTCCTGCCTTCCCTTTATCCTCTTCCTCATCTCTCCTATCTCCCTTCTCATCTCCTCTATCTCTACTACCCATTATGGCTGGGCTTATGTCTTCTATCCAAACCTTGTCTTACTGAGACTTGACTTTCCACCATCGCTTCTACATCTGCTAAATGAGTGGGGATCCCATATCTATCTTCTTAGGTATACCACATGTATTTTCTACTTTTCTTAGCTCATCCATTGTTCTTCGCTCTGGTGCTGTCGTTACTTCTTGACCTCCCACGATCAATCCTGGATTACTAGGAAAGGGTGGCCCCACTATTATCGTGCCCTACACAATTGCTCTTGAAGCCAAGGTAGCCCTCAGACTTTGTGTAGGGGTTCTACCGGTGGGCATGTGTGCTACTAAAGTAATTATTGCCTTTGCTGGAGGTATAGAATCAACCAACCTAGGAAGAGATACCGAACTATAGGTGGCAAAATATTAGGTGCCATTCCTGACAAGTAGGGAATGATTATAGGGCCTGACAGCATTGGCTGGGGGGTTGCAGGCATGGTTCCAACAAACTGGGTAGAGGCGATAATACCAAATGTTGACCATAAGAAGTTAGCTAGCTACTCGGTAGTCATTTACTCTATCATGGAAGATACTGGGGTAGATCTTCTCTCTATAGCTATCATAGTTGCTAACACTGCAATAACTTGGGGTGGGGCTGCAATGGCCACAAGCTACAGTGGCCACAGGCATCCTCATACCTATCTCCCCATTGTCTCCTAAATTGCTAATTCTCACGTTTCAACTCCTAATCTAATTCCCTACATACGGCACCAAATCGATGCCAAAAAGAATAATTTTACATAGCATCATTTGAAAGCAAAAAGATAATCTTGTATTTTCTGATAATTTCTCTTTTTTTACAATTTTTTACAGAGTCTTTTATATGACTTAGACTCCTACTAATTAGGATCACAACTACCCATTAAACCACTAGCTATTTACATGCAACTAAATCAAGGAAATGAAGCTACGTGTGGCCTATGTCTCTTCCTATAAGTTCAGTTAAGCTATCTGGCATGCAGCTCAACTCTTCTCATGAGTTCAGCTCGGCTATCTAGCATGTAGCTTAGCTCCTCATATGAGTTCAGTTCGGCCATCTAGCATGTAGCTTAGCTCTTATGGATCCAACACGAGGTAGCCACAAGGTGTCTTTAGCTTAGGGAAGTTACGTCCTCCTCAATTACTTAGCTAAATGTGAAAATGAGTTGTTCATAATGTGCCAAATAGAGTCCATGGGAGGCTTGAGGAATGTGAGGGAAATTGTAGTTGTTGATAGGGTGGACTACATTCAAATTGGGCCTTTGGATCTAACTGTGAGCATGAGCGAGTTGTGCGATCTAATGAATGAGAAGGTGGAGGCTATGATGAGTGGAGCTAGGGCTATCAATTGTCGGATTATATTGGATTCAAATTCGAATCCAACAATAATATACTATATTCAAATTCGATTCAAAATTTTATAGGATCTTGACTATTATAGTCATATCCCAATCTACATAAAAATCGAATATCCAGAAAAAATTTGAATTCGAATACTATCAAAAATTATATATTTGTTATTTTTCTAAAAAATTAGTAGAATTTAAATCCAAAGTACTCATCCTTAAAAAAAATATACACAACATATTAATTAACAAATTTCAAGTCTATCTATCATATAAAAGCAATAATAGAATATAACTCAATTACATTCATTTATTATATCACTGTATTTTAGGTTCTATTGCTGATAATTGTACTTTATTTGACATTATAAATCGATATGTGCTTGACCATTCAATCAATTAATTGTAAACTTAAAGTTTTATTAAAAAAGAAGCTCATTTCGATCAAATTGAGATTTGCATTGTATTCTTTTATGTCACAACATTCAACTTCTACTCATTATTTTTTTGTATCATTTTTTGTTATAAAAGTAAAGAAACAAGTGGTGCAATTATGATATAGATAACTTCTAAATCTAATATTTTATATAAAAATCAATTGATTTGATATATTGCATAGGAGTTCATTACCTTTTTTGTTCAAAAATTCATTTTGGCATTGCTATGGAATCCTACATATATATAAACTATATATATACATGTAATACTATATATATTTGGATTCGAATTAGTAATGGATCGAATTAAGCCAAATCCATATTTGCTCTATTTATTTTGAATTATAAATTTTTTAATCAAATTATATCCGTCAAATTTTTTATCAATTAAAAATCTTAAATTATTAAATTAAATTTAAATTGAATTTAAATTAAAATCTGCTTTATTGACATCGCCAAATAGAGCTAGGGAAGTGTTGATGGGGCTGAGGTCCAAATCCAATAAAGGATAAGGTGCTAATGGGTCTTATTTGGCTGGGTTTGCAATGCCGAATGATGGGACTAATGAGCTGAGGGCACGAGGGTGTCACATGGTGTCAGGTGGCGTTGATATTGGGCTGTACAGGAGTGCTTCCGTTGAGGATGTGAAGAAGTTTAAGATGAGCCTAAATGTGACGAACCAAATTGAAGGATCAACTGGTGTGTCTGGTTTTGTTAATATTGCGACTGAATGAAATAAATAGGGTCCGTTAGCCTCAAGAGTCAAGTGTGTTGTTTTCCTTAATTTCTGTACTTGCTATTGATGTTAATTTTGAATAGGACATGAAACAAATAACACTGATAACACTATTTTCTTGGTTGAATTTCGCGCAAAGAAACAAAATCTGTGGACTGGATTCCAATAATTGTTGTCCCGTTTTGCGGTCCCAATTTTCTCTTCAATGTTTCTTTGTTGAAAGTTGAAACGCGCACAGTAAAACAAACCAATAATAATAAATAAATAAATAAATAAATAAATAAATAATTTTATTTGAACATTTATTAAAAATATGTTATTAATGTAAATAAAAATAGGCAAATAACAGTATTCGCCGATACCCCATTTGTGAATTGCATGTGCTCTATTATTGGAGAAGTGGCACTGGCATAGAATGGTCGATTCCATCTGCCATTTTGCTTAAAGAATTTGTCCTGGACGTAAAGCTCCACCCATGTTGAGCTGCATCCAGTTTCCTGAAGCTCCATCCGACTTGTACCACGTGCTTTGGTTTATTCAAAATTTAAATAATTTGACTTTTTAACAATATTATAATAACTCAGTGAAAAATCCCTTGATTTGTCATTCATGTATGGGCACTGATCAGACAAGTTACCGGATTCAGACAATTGCTTAACCCTATTCCCAGTAAGGCGGTAAGCCTGTGACATTATTGATTAAATGGGATAAAGGATATCTTTTTGGTCGCTCGTTATTTTTAATATTTTTGATAGGTCTATCGTCATTTTTAATACTTCAATTGCTATTCGTATAGTTTAGCTCTCACCAAATTTAAGTCTCTCATGATTCCATTTTTATGAACGACAATCATGATCGTTAAATGCTGGTAGAAAATGTCCATGTGATCGCATATAAGCATTGTGAATACTGTAATTTTGTTCCTTTAATTTGATTTTCACTCAAAAATTCAGTCTCTTAAGATTTAGTTTCTAGTGTTTTATTTCATAGCCCGTGCAATTTAGTCAACATTATAGCATAAAAGTCAGTGTGCCGAATCAAGTTGTGTCCGGCCAACAATATATATTTATCTCTCCTCCCTTTAGACTTGGCCATATTTGTTACAAGGCAAGAGTGGAAGAAAGATAGAGAGAGAAAGAGGTTGAAAACATGGGAAGTCCTAAAGCTCCGAAATTCCAATTTTGGCGTGCCTTGCTTTTTCTTGCGGCAATTCAAGGAGAAGTTTTCTGCAGTATTTACCAAGTTGGGGATTTAGATGCTTGGGGCATTCCCACTTCTGCAAATCCACAAGTCTACAGCAAATGGTCCAAGTACCACAATTTCAAGATTGGAGACTCCATCTGTAAGTCTCTTTCAATGTTATGCAAATGTCGGATTAATACTTCCATTCACACACAAACAGACATACTGTGTGTGTATTTGTTGTCGATGGGGTTGCTTTTTCTGCAGTTTTCTTGTACCCTCCGAGCCAAGATTCTGTGATTCAGGTGACAAGCGAATCCTACGACACCTGCAACCTAAAAGATCCCATTCTGTACATGAACAATGGCAACTCTCTATTCAATATTACCAGGCCAGGCGACTTCTATTTCACCAGTGGAGTTGAAAGCCACTGTGAAAAATCACAGAAACTTCACATTTTTGTGTATGGAAATGGATCCTTTGCAGATTCACCTGCTTACGCTCCAACTGCATCAGCTCCCTCTTATCCTACTGTTTTCGGGTCGATTCCAGTACAGGCTTCTGCTTCACCGTTGCTGAAAATTCCTATATTTATGTCTGCAGTGGCTGGAATATTTATCTCTCTGCTTGTGATATAGAAGGATTAATAAGTGTTCGGATTCATCTTGAGTTATTTCTTTTGATACACTATATATTCTTAAATGATGTACTTTTACCCTGTTGTTTTCGTTTTTCACCAATACAAATACAATGATTCTTTGAAACAGGAGAGCATGATTTGTCGGCACGAAATTTTTACTGGATGTGTAATTCTTTGATTTTCGAGCAATCCAAGACTATAAATTATTTGGATGTATTCAAATTTTTATTTTTATCTTAGATGTTTTTGTTCGAGTAATTCTATATATCATTACTAGTACTTACCGGCCGTAACAAGGGATATTATATCATTGGAAATGATGAATTTCCGGTGATGCAAAATCAGCGCCTATAACTATGAGGAGCAAATGCAAGAAGGTGAAATTTAAAATTAAAGTAGCCATTGTTTCTTGATGCTCGACCTTTTATCTTTTGCTCTTTTCTAAGAAAAGCAAATGCTAATTTCCATGGCCCAATTGAAAATTTTCTACGTCTAACTGGACAAGACAACATGGGAAGTTAAACAAGTATTTCTGGAAGGTCTCTATCATGTCTTTACGTGAGAATTAATTAGCTGGCACAAACTGTTGGAACTTTAGAATAACATGTGATGCTGCTGCTGTTGTTTGCCATATAGCATGTGATTACGATTGTTTATTCCCATTCAAGCTATCTTAGTCCAAATACAACTATTGCCCTGCCTTAAATATTTTCACTGGTAAAAAGATGGGCATTAGTGATCGCATCATAAACTCGGTGACCACATTTATTACCATCATATGATATCCCAAAATACCCTCCACAAATCCGATTTACTGATAGCCTATCACATTAGTTGCAAGTTAGAGACCGCATGTTCATTATTAACGGTTTAATTTGGAACACTAATTTCATTGTATAAAATTTTTTATACAACAGATAAGTATTTATTAAGCAATTGGTGAGTGATTATTTGCCTAAGAGGGTTGAATTAAGTTTAAGAGATTTTAATGCAGTGAAATATTATCACTCAATAAACTTTTTGGCCTTTCAAAAACTATTTGAGTCTTTTGCAAAAAACAATTTTAGTTACTGACTGGATTTTGTAAATACTAGTTAAAATACCAATTAGACTAGTGACAAGAAAAGCATCAAATGCAAAAATAAATAGACATTGGATTTATGGAGGTTCGACAAGCCTACATCCTCTACCTAAATTTTCATTTATAATTTTCAACCTGTCAAATTAATAAGTGAATAAGAATATTTTACAAGTAAGACAGTAATTTGACAGTAAAAAAAAATTATGGAACAAAAAAACACCCTAACAGGGTGAAAAACATGCTCTTTGCAAAGAGATACACTGGAATCCCAGACGGGATGAGGCAAGTTCTAGAGCACTGTTACAACTAGTTGCTTGTGAATAGGTTTGAGGGAACTTCTGCTAGATTCACTTATACAACCTCTATAGATTGATGCACGAGTTGCTGCCACTTTGTACGGCTAGCTCTAGTCTCTTCTTCCAAACTGAAACAAAGGACACTGTAGAAAGTTCCAGGTAGTATTGCCCTACTATTTTTTTCACCTAGAGGTCCTTAGAGCGACCAAGCGCTAATTTGTTCTCTTTACAGGGTCTCTCGAGAGTAGGTACAACTCCCTCCCTCTTTATCATTAGGTCCTTGAGACATAAACCGCCTTGTCCTTGTCTCCCCAAGGTTTGTCGAAGGCAAGACCCACTTGACCTTCTTCACTACAAGGTCCCTCGAAAAGATAAGTAGAGCAAGGATTAATCAATCAGTAAGCACAAGAACGTGTTAGAGAGTATTACACAACTTCTCAAGACACTCAACAAAAACCTCTCCCAAATTAATGATTCACTCTCTAAAATGTTGTACAGTTTCACTTTTATATGTTGTTATCCAACAACTATAAGTTCTTTATAAGGCAAGAATCCATTGGAATTTAGTAAGGAAAAAAATTCAACATTGGTAATCATGCATTAATACCTTAAATAGCGGATGGAAAATAATTATAGCATGATGTGATTGCTTTCTAAGTTATAAAGATACAAATAAACTATAATTTGCAGAGAATTTTGTATTTATGGAAAGTAAATTCTAGACATGACAAATTCTAGCCGATAGTATATAAACAGATTCTAGCAGAAAATATGCATGCTATTTAGCGCATAATTCAAGTAGTAATGTTGTCACGATCAAAACAATGTAAATCATCAAAAGGGTTAACATAATCATTGATTAGTAATCACTTTCTGCCATCACCAAATGTTAGTTCTATAAGTTGGTGATATATTGGTGACAATTGAGTCACTAATATTTTAAATTGACTAGTTTATTTGTGACTATTATTTACAATGACTATCTTTTAAGATCACAAACTTTCAAAAATAATTTGTATTTTCTTCATTTAGTGGTGGTTATTAAGCAGTCATCGATTTTCTAAATATATATTTTTTGGTTTATGGTGCCAAATTTGATACTTTTATCCAACCTATTTTTTGTTCTCATTCACAACAATCTAAAGTTATACAATTCAAAACAATAATTCATCTTTCATAAACACAAGATTAAAAATCAAACTCAGTAATATTGCATATATGTCCAAATTTATAAACAAATCAAAGTTTTTAAAATATAAACAAATTCATTAAATCTAATTATGTCAAATTAATAGCAGAAGAATTGTTTGTCTTTCCCAACATCATCCCTTTTACTATAAGAGGAGAAAGAACTTTGAATCGCATTTATTTTTTCATAATTGCTTCTAATATCCTCATCAAAGTGCTCTCTCTTGACTTTGATTTGTAGCTTGGGGTGTTCACGGGTTGAGTTTGTAAGAAAAACTAGTTCAAACTAACTAAACTTGGTTAGGTTGGATCGAGTTGGGTAATCAGGTATACTTATTTATTTTTTTCCCTTTTTTCCCTCCTTATTTTTTGTATATGAAAACTATATACTAATTAAATTATAAAATTCTAATTTCTTTAACCAAATTATAGAAATCTAAATACATATGAAGAAGACAAGAATAAATTTTTCAAATTCCAACACATATCAAAGAGACTACTAAATAGAGATGGGAAAGTGAAGGAAAATTAAAAAAATAAATTATTTTTTAATTTTAATTGAGTTAGTCGGGTCGCGTTAGTTTGGATATACAAAAAAGAAACATGAGTCTAACCTAATTGTAATTGGCTTGGATCGAGTTTTACTTAATTGAACTCTAGATTCAACCTAAACTAATTAAATTGATTCAGGTTGGGTTGTCGAGTTCATCGGGTAAATCCGATTTGATAAACGTCCCTATTTGCAACTATTCTCTTTGCCTCCTCTCTCACCCTCATGGACTCTTCCATAATGGTTGCCTTTCTTTTTTAGCCAATTCTTGATTAATTGCTTTTAAAATAGCATCTTGTAGTTGTTCATGACTAACCTAGGTTGTTGAAGATGGCATAGATACTAACTTGGAGAAAGTCCTAGCTATAATAAGCTCACGACTAAATAAATATTTCTAAAACCATACACTCTACCACCCTTGCATAGATCTTTACTAGTCTCAACTATTTTTTTTCACCAAATGGGCTTCAGGAATAGAGTTGCTACCATGTTAGCTAACATATTCTTAGTGACATTCATCCTATTTGAACATCCTAATATTAAAAACACAGTTAGCTCAAATGAAACTTATATTTGGTAGCTAGTGAAAATTGTAAATTTCCTGTGGGCACACATGAGTAATGTTGTCAATAGCAATATAAAGCACCTAGCAACAATAGAGAGAAAAATACCTTATGAAAGTAGAAGGATTAATGTAGCAGAAGAAGAGAGGAAAATACCTTATGAAAGTCTTAAAATTACTCTTCTTTTTTCTTTCTTTTTCAAAGAAATAAAACACACCTAAATTAAATAGACACAAAAACTATGCACATTTTGAAATAAAAAACATGAAATAGGGTATGGGCAGGCAGGCAACTACTATCTTGTATTGTACAAGCTGAAAACCATCAATTCTGTACATTAGTGCATAGTAAAAGAGCAATAGAACACTAGTTTTTTATTTTCTTTCCATCCTCTCCCTAAACCCTGGCTTTTAAATCCCCAGTCTATGTTGCTTTCCTCTGCATCAGTATCTCTCCCACTCAAAATAAATGAAACTTTACAAGAAAAAGCCAAAAGAAAAAAGAACCAACTGACCCATCCTCCTTCTTCCCCCCCTCCCCTCTCCAAAAAAAGAAAAAATTCCAAAGTAGGAAAACAATCCCGTAAAATCTATCATATGAAACTTTAATTTCAAGTACTGCTCTCACTTTCCATGTTTTAGTAAAGAAGTACCTACAATAAACAAAGAAAAAAAAGCAAAAAATCAACAACCACTTCTACGCCCACATCTCCAAAAACCTTCTTTGTCTAACTAGAAGGACTAGAACAACGTTTTTTCTAATATTTTGTTAGGTTGACATTTTTGCAGCATGAAAAAAGACAACTTGACAAACAACAAACAACAAAGCTGGAGATACAAAAGTATATGGCTGAAGGAACCCAAAATGGCATCATTTTTTCATTAAGTAAAAAACAAAAATGAAAAAGTGGGGCACGTGCCATGACACTGTTGCCATGCGTATCTCCACTTGTAAATTATCATAATATATATTGTAAGCAGAAATACTTAATTTCATTAATCTTAATATAATTATTTTCTACGAGTCCAATGACAAATACAATTGATTAGAAATACATATAATAAATGAGATGTATATACATTTAATGGATATGTATCTGCTAAGTTGAAACACTTGATTTAATTAATTTAACACATTTATTATTTTTCATGTATATAGTTAAAAATAAATTTATTTTTGTTGCAATTTACTAATAAATTGTATGCATTGAAAGTGATAGTTTCATTACATAAGGATATTTCTATCCTCATATAAATGAAAGAAACCACTACATATTCATATATTTATAGATAACATAAATAAATATAGATATAATATAGATAAGTCAATGCAAAATAAAATGTCCAAAAATTAGGTATAAAATATGCTACCCAAGGACTAATGCAACGTGGCTTAGTGACCAATGATAGATAAATGAAAAACAGTGATGCTAGATCTCAAACTCAACTTCCCAAATTATCTATACTCTCGATCTCGATCTTAACCTAAATCACGCTCCATGGTAGTAATTTAAATCTCCAATCTAATCATACGAGCACACGTTAGGCTAGTTGAGATCTCTCTTAGTTAAAGTTTTTTGATGTCTAAGTGAGTGTGTTGCAGAGATGATCAAATAAGAGCTCAAAGGTAAAGCTCAGAACTCAAGTAAAGATGGGTAAAGATGATGTGACTCGGTATTGTGTAATTTTCTCATTTTATAAGTGTTGAATTGTCCTTGTTTACACAGATCGAGGTGGAGAATTGCTGATCATCAAATTTATAATAGATCAATGGTCTGCGATTTGGGTCATAGCCTAATCCGATTTAGGTTCTGTTGGGTTTTGACCTGACTTGAATAAAAGACACGAATCCTTGTCTTGTTTAGGTATTTTGGCTAAATTCCAAGGGTAGTGATGAGATTGAAAATTATATTTAGTGATTAAGGTAGTGTTTGGGTTGATCCAACCAGGGAGGTCGAATGATCCTACAGTGATATTCTTCTTCAGCTAAAATCCGCAACCAACAGCAAACGTAAAACTAGCCGAGGTATCCCCAACTAAGGTATTTCGATGCTCAAGTTAGTTCTGGTTGAATGAGGTAATCGAGTAGCAGCATAAATGTGTATAATATATATGGTATACCTGGAGAGTAGTTGGCAATAAGGCATTTATTGCCTTCTCTTGGTGGATGACATATCTATGTTGCCCCTATCAAGCATAAGGGGCTTTTGTCCTTGTTAGGGGTTTATTGGTCATTTTCCATCATAGTATTATTTCATGTGACATCATCTTCTGCTTTTCAAGATGAATAGTACTCTAGTGGTGTGCCTTCCTGCCAAAGTTGGTGGCAAGGTTGGTGGCAGAGATTGTAATGGGGTAGCACGTGCCACTAATGCAAAAAATTATTTAAATAATATAGTAGTATTAGAATGTATCTTGTGATCTTGTATCTTTCTGACATACTAGAGTTATAACATTTGAATTTCTCCCTAAGTAGAATTGGAATCTCCTTCCATGCTCTCAACCTTACAAAAAAAATTGCTTGCTTTTGTCTTCATATCTTTCTAAATTTGTAAGCATACATCATGATCTCCTATTCTTACTTATCTTGGTTTTAGTTTCCATTTCACGCTGCTTGTTAGAGCATTGAATGCTGTAAGGATATAAGTTAGCGTCAGAGTGAATACTCTAGTTGATAATCATTGACCAGACAAGGCGATTGACCAGAGGGATGGCTAAATGGACAAAGTGGCTTGAAGCCTCCCACTAGGTGTGGTCGAGAACTATTTGCTTAACCAGGTGGCTGTGGTCAAGTGAAGCAGCCCAATTGGGTCCTAACGTTTCTTTGGGCCTTGGATATTAAGTGGACCTAAAAGTCTTTCTGGAGTCAATAGCTTATTGGGCTGGGCTGCTTGGGCTATCCCGTATCATGAGTCCCCCACACTCGCGATCTTGATTGAGCTTATCGATGAGAAAGAGCAGGGAATAGATAATTGAATGGCAGTTATATGTATTCGACCAGGATTCTAAACTCTCGATCGGGATTTTTGATTACTTGACTAGGGTTTTTGAATATTTGACTAGGGTTTTATGCATTTAATGTGTTAGTTACATCATTGTATATAAAGTGCCAATAGGTAGTAATGCAATTCTTACTGCTGCTTGGGTTCCCACATCTAAATACCTATAAATAAGTGGGGTAGAAACATCTATTTTTCACATTTGCTAAATCTAGTCTAGTTAAATTCTTACCTTCAAAGTCCTTTAATCCTTTTTGGACTTTAGAGTTTTCAAGCTACTCACTGTAAGTTCTTCTATAAGTTTTTGTTTTTCTTTATTTTGCTTTGTAAAGATGTAAAGTGCGTCAGATAGTGAGGACACTAAGTCCAAGAGTGTGTAGTTTTAAGGGGAGTTTGAGGGTGAAAGCACGCCTGGGAGCACGTTCAAGAATACCTCTAAAAGCTTATCGAGTGATAGCTCGACCTCTAATAGCTCAAGCACTAAGAGGGCTACTTCTAGGGGTGAGGCTAGCCCGAATGAGATGTTAGCATTGGGCAGTCAATTATTTACACTAGACTATTATAGTGAAATACTCTCCAAAATCTCCCCCACTGACCTAGTTCAAATTAAGGAGATGTTTCATATTCCAGATGAGTATGAACTCTTAATGCTTAGGCCCTGAGATAGGATGCATTGACCTCTATAGGGGTGTACAATAGTATTCGATGAGGGAATTAGGTGTGGCCTTAAGTTTCCATTAGCACCAGCCATAGTTGACCTCTTGGGGGGCCTTGAGGTCTGTATAGCACAATTTTGACTCAACTACTTTACCATTATAAATAGCTTTGCTATGCTGATGCACTTGTTTGGCCAGCCATCCTCTTTTGCTAAATTTTCAAATTGTTCCATTTGCCCATGTCCTGAAAGTCAAGTAGCATAGAGAAGCCTAGGTTCTATTATCTGACGGCATATCTGTATCAAAAATTCCTAGTAACCCCCTTCTTCTTATATGGCTAAGAGTGGAAAAAATATTTTTTTTTTATGTTCGAGGGTTTGGGGAGTATGATATTCTTAGAGGGTGGTGGAAGGGGCATGTCAAAATATCGAGAAACTAAACGCCTAGTTGGCCCAACACTTTTGTTTGGGACTTGGTTGGATTTGGGAAGATTGAGACTCAATTTTAATCAAGGAGAGATATCTGGTGCTAGCTGGCCTATCGCCAACTGTGCTTGACTTGCCCACGGGCGTCGCTTATGTAGAGATCTTTGTTGATTGTGTTAATTATAGATTTCTTTCTACTTGATTCTGATCATTTTATTTTATCTCTTGTTGGTAGATTGAGAAGAAGGGATGACCTATAGTTGAGCAGAGACTTTAGCAAGAGCTTAAAGGAACAATAAATGTCATTGAGAGGCTGTTCGACTAGATACCCTTATAGCGAAGCCTACCCCTATGACCTACTTGACTATTACCCTCACTATACCCTAGATCTAACATGTGCCCTAACCCGCCCAACTAGAGAAGTGCGTTCAAAGTAGCCCTATGGGTTGGGGTAAAAGACAAGTGACCAAGCAAGGAAGTTCGGCACCCAAGAGGACAATGGGCCATAAGGGTAAGGAAAAAAAGGTCACTGGCCATGACTTGTTCAGCAAGCATGGTGATGGGGTTTTATTTTAGATTCCTAAACTGCAATCGCCCTGCTTCGGACCTAACTCTACCATGGAGATAACTAATTCTACCTCCATTATACAATTAGGGATGATAGGTGCCGATGCCCTCAAGTATATGGTGACCAATCTATTTTTTGCCGACCTGTGAAGATTTATGGTCTTAAGTTAGGTTGGTGAGCTCAGGGCTCAGGCCTACTATTACAATATGATAAGTGCGAGGTTGACTATTTTCTGTTGAGTTTTTCTTTTAAAAATTCACATTATTCACTGACACCCTCTATTTCGGGTGAGCTAGCTAGGGTACCACTTTTACTACTGATCAAAGTTAGCCCTGAAAAATTACGAGGAGTTATAAAAGGGAGGGAATCTAGAGACCCTCAAGGTTAAACTCAAGTTTTCCCAGCTAACAAAAGAGGTTGCTAACCTCCAGGAATAGCTCAGTGCCCTAACAATATGTGTTGCAGTCAACTAATTTCATAAGCAACGTCGTAGGGCCTTCACAAGTAGTTAGAGCCATTCTACATCTTGTATTGACAATGTCGGAGCCTGACCAAGATTGGCAGAAAGGTGCCCAGGCCGGTCAATCTAAAGGTGTTGGGTCAAGCTAGATTGGATATTTCAACTCTCTTTCTTCATCATTGCCTCTTTGATTTTGTTGTTTTATTTTTGTATAGTTTTTTTTTTGTAATGCAGAATGTCAATGTAATGAACATTCCTATGAATAAAAGATCATTTTGATGTCTTTGCTGTCGAATGAAATCAATTTCATAGCTTTCTTACTGAATGCATCTATACTGTTTTGATTGTATGGGTGAATAATTGACAACCATGTTAGTTATCAAGAAAATCCAACAACTTTGTCGTCGATTCTAGTGAGTTTTGAGAGATACGCATAGTCTTGCCAAAGCGCATTTAATAGTTTGTTTTCATAACTTTATAATCAATTTTCATGATTGGCTTGTTGCTCAATTACTGGGTTGATTATATAGTTTGGGCTAAAAAACTTTAAATTAGCAGTGTGTGGTTGATTTCGGGTCGACCTGAAAATTGCTTGGGCAATGTGAAGTCATTTTTTTGTTGACTATGGAATTGATTGAAACTTACTTTAGCAGCATGATGCCATTTTTTCATTGACTGCGGGGTCAATTTAATACTTGATTTGACAGTATAAAGCTGCTTTCTCATCGACTATGGGGTTGACTTGAAACTTACTTTAGCAGCATGATGCTGTTTTTTTGTTGACTATGGGATCAACTTGAAACTTTCTTTGGCAGCATGATACTGCTTTTTCATCGACTACAGGGTTGACTTGACACTTGGAGTGATGCGATGTAGATGTAGCTATGACAATACAAACAATTGGTAACAGTGTTGTTGGAACTTTATTTATATCATATAATATGGCGATGATTACGATGTGCTTTTATATGTAGAATTTCTTCAAGTTGATGGCATTCCTTGGGTGAGAGAGCTTATCCCCATCTATATTAGCAAGTCAGTAAGTGTTATGCTTTGATACTTTCACCACAGTATAAGGTCCCTCCCATTTTAGGTCGAGTTTGCCAACATTCTTAGACATCTCCATTTTTTTTATAACGAAGTCTCCAACCTTAATATGGCATAGCTTAACCATTTTATTGTAACTATTTGCCATCTTTGCCCTATAGTATTGTTTAGTATTGTAAGCCTCTTGCCCTCGCTTATCGATAGTCTTGAGGTCAAGCTTCCTTTCTGATGTGTTTCTGAGTATGTAGAAGTGAATCACTCGAGTTATATGCTGTATGAGTTTTAAGGAGATAACTACCTCAAACCATAGACTAAACTATAAAGGCTGTGACATGTGACTATATGGGGAGTTGTCCTATATGCCCATAACACTCTTGGGAGGTTGTCTTCCTAACTCAACCTAGTATTTTGTATTCTGGCCTTCAAATGGTCACAGATTATTCTATTTGTTACCTCTATCTAGCCATTTGACTGAAGGTTACCTAGTGAAGTGAAATGTTGGGTGATTCCCAAGGCCTCGCACTAACCTTTGGTACTTCTACTCTCGAATTAGGTCCCGTTGTCTGAAATGAGGATATTAGGTAGGCCAAAATGATAGATGATATTTTTTCAGATAAAACTCTTAATGGCCGCATCAGTTATCTTTAGAAAAACCTCAGCTTCAACCCACTTGGTAAAGTACTCGACTGTCACAATTTTGAATGTTTGTTGACTCATTAACTTTGGCAGTGAACCTAAGATGTCGATTTCCCACCAATCGAATGGCTAAGAAATTTGAACATCGACCATAGGTGCAACTGGTTGATGTGGGAGGTTCAAATGAACTTGGCATGATGGACATTTGCGAGTGAAAACAGCAATGTTTTTCAGTAGTGTTGGCCAAAAGTATCCATACCTGATAATCTTATGCACGAGGGATCTTCCCTCGGAATGGTTCCTACATATGCCTATGTGGATATCCTACGATACATCAAGAGCCTGGTTGGGATCCAGGTATCTTAGGGGTGGTCCAAAAATTGACCTCTTATACGGTTGGCTATGCTCGTTAAGTGCAAACTTAGCAGTCTATCCTAGGAGGTGACGAGCTTTATTTTATCTTCAATGACTGTGCCATGACTAAAGTAAAGTTTTATTAGATTTTTCCATGAAGCAATTGTCTCCTCGATGCTCTCTACCAAGTTCTCCTTAGATGGATCGATCAATGGCCTATCCGTGACCAAAAATGTTATTACCCTATTTCTTGTGCCTTAGGTGGAGCTAGCAAATTTGGACAAGGCATTTGCATGGTCATTCTCAGATCGAGATACTTGACTAAGGGTGAATTTTTTGAATGATTGTTGTAATTTTCTGACCTTTACCAAGTACTGGCTTATTGTTGAATCCTTAGCCTCAAAATTTCCCTTAACCTATTCTGCCACCAACTGGGAGCCTGTGATCATAGTTCGGTGATTGATACCTTGATCAAGTGCCATCCTCATTCCAATGAGGAAGGCCTTGTACTTTGCCTCATTATTAATAACTGCATAGTCAAGTTTGATGGCGAAATCATACTCTATTGCTGGAGAATGGAGAGCCACTCTTGTTCCCCCTCATGATATGGTCAAAGATCCATCCTTATGAAAATTCCAAACTAGAGGGGTTTCGTTATTTTTTTCAGGCAAGTTAACTCATTCGGTGATGAAGTCCTCCAAGACCTGTGCTTTGATGGCTATTCTAAACTGAAAAGTGATAACAAATTCTTCTAATTCAATAACCCATTTCATTAACCTCCCTAATGTGTCTGGCTTCAACAACACCTATTTCAATAGCTAGTAGGTCAGCACTATCATGGCATGACACTGAAAATATAGATGCAACTTTTGAGCTGTGGTAACTAGTGCCAAAGCAAATTTCTCGATGTTCAATTAGTTATGCTTCGGTCTTTGGAGTGACTTACTATAATAGTGAATCAGATGATGGCATCCATCTCTAGTTGAGACTAAGATCGAGATGATTAACGTCTCTGAGATAGCCAAGTATATATGAAGTACTTCTCCAAGCTCAGGTTTTGCGAGCATAGGGGGTAAGGATAAGTAAGGACAAATATCGTTCTAATTCAACCAGAGCCCGATCACATTACTTGTCCTACTGAAAACTCAATTTCTTGGTAGTTTTGAGAATTTTGAAGAAAGACAGGCTCTTGTCAGCCAATTGAGCGATGAATCTCTCAAGGATAATAATCCTTTCAACCAGCTGCTACAAGTCTCTAACTGTTCAAGGTAGGGCAATGTCCAAAATTGTCTGAATCTTTTATGGATTAGCTTTGATGCCCCGTTAACTAAACATGTAGCCCAAAAATTTACCTCATCAAACTCTAAACATACACTTATTTGGATTAAGCTTTAGACCAAACGCTTTCAATATTGTAAAAGTGTGATTGAGGTTAAGCAAATAGTCCTAGGCACCTTTATAGACTTGCAAATTCATTCTTGAACATAAAGTTGACCAGCCTCTGGTAGGTTGCACCGGCATTTTTAAGTCCAAAAGGAATGACCAATAAATAATAAACTCCATTGGGAACCACAAAAGAGAGGATTGAGATAAAAGGACCCACTCTCATCCAGTTTTTTCATCATCTTTGCGGAATTATTTTCTTGTGGCCTTGATTCTCTATTTAGTAGGCATCCATCCATGTTTTTTGAGGTTGGAAGGAGTATTGGGCTTAGTCATTTAGCTTATGCGGATGATGTTATGGTGTTCTTATAGGCTAATCACTAGAGCTTATACTTGTTCATGCACTTTTGTACTCAGTTCGAAGAGGCTTTAGGCCAGTTGATTAACTCTTCAAAGAGTTCCTTCATCTCTTACAAAGGTTCCTCCAAGTTCATCAATCTAATTGAGGGCATTACTGGTTTCTCTCGGGTTCAATTATCTTTCACTTATCTGGGAGCCCCTCTTCACAAAGGAAACCAAACTAGCAATATTTATGATGCTATATTTTCTAAAATCTAGAGAAAGTTGATTGGGTGGGAGCACAACAAACTTTCCATTGGCGGAAGGTTAACTTTGATCAAGAGCACTCTTATGTCCATTCCAATTCACATTCTTCAAGTTATGAGTCCTCCAAAAAATGTCAGACTTTGACTTGAGAGATTGTTAAATAAATATTTTTGGGGCTCCACACTTGCGAGGAAAAAGATTCATTCGAAATCTTGGTGCAGGATGTGCTTTTTATTTAATGAAGGAGAAATTAATGTTCCAAATTTCTTTGACATCATCAGCGCTTTTCGTTCAAAATGTGGTGGAGATTCAGAAGTCAATCTCTTTGTGGGCTGAATTTCTTCGGAAAAAATATTGTCAGGGGTACCATCCCATTTTGATAAAGGTCTCCCCTAAAATTCTTATGTTTGGAAGAGACTTTGTGCTATTAGAAATGAAGTTGAGATGTATATTTTCTGGATCATTGGGGAAGGCAAAGTTTCATTTTGGCACGACAGTTGGTTAGGTAAAGGCTCTCTCAATTCTATTCTGAATTGTAATCAATTTTCCAATATACCAGTCAATTCCTTTTGGGCAACTAGAGAGTGGTGTAGATCCAAATTGAAGGATGTGCTTCCATCAAATTTAGTGAACCGAGTCTGCTGTATTCTTATCCTTTTTTTTGCTAAAGACTCTATGTATTGGAAACTTTCTCCCTCTAGCAACTTCTCTTTTAAGAGTACTTAGCATAGCATTAGGCAATCCAAATCTCCTTCTACTCTCTATGATTCGGTCTGGAACAATTTCCTTACCTCTATGATCTCTATTTTTGCCTGGCGGCTTATTAATAATCTGATCCCGACAAACCAAAAGCTTTAAGACAAAGGTAAGATTCTTGTCTCTAAGTGCCAACACTACAATCAGTTTGAGAGTACTTCACACATTTTTATTTGCTGTGAGCTTGCTCAGAAAGTGTGGAACTTTTTCTCTTATATTTTTCATTTTGTCATGCTAGATGCTACTAATATACCTCTTTTGTTTCGAGCTTAGAAACTTAGATCTCGTGCAGTTACTCAAATGCAAATTAGAACAATCATACCGATCCTTATTTGTTGGTTTTTGTGGTGTTCGAGGAATGACTTAAAACATAAAAGTCTCAAATGCTTAGCTGATAAAGTTATTGCAAGAATCCAAAAACAACTTATCACAATTCACAAGGCTGGGCCTTTTAAACCATGCCACTGGTCTAGGGATTTCTCTACTGCTGCAATGTTTGGTATCTCATTCACTCAACAGTATTCCCCGAGAAGAATTTTAGTCAGATAGCTCCCTCGAATCCCCAACAAATTCAAATTGAATACTGATGAAGCCTCAAAAACAACCCAGGTGCTACCGATGCAACAGGTCTTTCAAGAGATAGCAACTTCAGAGTTTATTTTGCATTCATCCAGTCTCTCGGTCAATCCTCTAACATCATGGCTGAACTCAGTACCATCTTGAAAGGTCTAGAGATATGCCAAGAGAGACATTACCACAATATTATTGTTGAAACAGATGCTTCAACTGCCATCCATCTCATTACCAATATCCAATCCCACTACTAGAGTCTAGAGCACACAATCAGCAGAATCAGAAAGATTATTCAGGTAGTAAATGCGTCGATTGTCCATATCTTCAGAGAAGGTAATTCCACTGCCGATTACCTTGCTAAAAAAACTTGTGATGTTTCTGAAACTTTGGTACTTGAGGAACACCAACTTCCGAAAAAGGTGCTTGCTCTTCTGAGAATGGATGAACTTCAATTACCGAATTTTAGGAATAAATAATCTAAAGTTGGGTGGGGGCTGGTTGTGATTTTATGATTGGGTGGCAGTTTATGGTTGGTTTGGTTGCTCGGTTCCATAAATATGTCAAATGGACTTGTAGTTTTCATGCATATTACACCTGTTGAGAAGTGGGCACTATAAATTCGTAGTGGCTTTTACATGGGGATTTATCCGAGGTGGCTAAAATCTATGGTCTTGTGTTGCATGGGGTTTCGACTGCATGATTTTGAATTTGGTGAATGGGCCTATTGAATTAATTGATTTTGATTGGCTGAGGACGTTGCATGCATAATTTTAATTCGAAGGCTGGGGTCAAGCGAAGATTTGGTGCAATCCCATGTTGATTTTGAATGTGAATTCATGCTTTTCATGCTAATATATTTTGTATAGCTTTGGCAGTTTGCTATCTCATGTTTTGTAATTGTGTATAATGCTTAATTCCGCTTTTCTTTGGCTAGTTCGTAGTTTTCTTCCCCTTTTATGATTGAGACAGATGATCATAATTTTGTAATGTCCATTTGATCGTTGTATTTGCTATTGATTTCTAATATATTTTATAACCATTTCAACCTATCTTCGGGGGCCATGAATATCTAATGATACCCTTAGAATGTATTCATCATACTCAATAACTCACAACCAGTCATGGAATCAACTAGTAAATCTATTAAAAATACAGGGTAAGTATTCTTAGGGCAAGCTTTGTTCAAATTTGTGAAATTATTACACATACGTCACTGTCCCTCATTCTTTAGGATAAGTACAACATTACAAAGTCAAGATGAATATTGAATTTCAACTATATAACCTACACCTAAGAGTTTCTTGACTTCATCTTCAATGATCTGGGTCTTCTCAGCATTAAATGTCCTTGTCTTCTGCTTGATCGGTTTGTATACGAGGTTGACGTTAAGGCGGTGCATGATCACACTGGGTCAATTCCCTGGATGACAGATGCCTTCCAAGTAAAGATGTCGATATTTTTCCTTAGTAACTTGACCATAAGATACTCTGAGTGGGGGCCTATATTTGTCCCGATCCAAGTAGTCTTATCGAGGTTTCCTTGTTCTAACTCGACTATTTTAATTCCCCAATAGGCTCCACTCAAGTGTCTTCCAATTTTTTTTTCTTGTTGGCCTAGCTCTTCTCAGGTTTCACTATAAGGGCATCCCCTGCGGTCTTCAATTATGATTGATTTTTCTGCTCGCTTAACTCGATTGAAATATTGTAATATCGCCAAGCTTCCTTAATGTTACACACTAATTCACCTATGCCAGGCAGGGTCGAGAATTTGATCTTCATGTGATAGGTCGACATAATGGTGTAGAAATCATTGAGTATTGGTTGACCAATTATAATATTATAGGCAAATAGGGCATCAACCACCAGATATTTGATCATCAAAGTCTTTCTTTCGGGTATCTCCCCAAACAACTCAAGAGATTGATGGACCCTTCCGAAATGATTTTCAATCCTAAACTCAACTAGAGGGGTATGCACATGTTCAAATTTCAATTGCCTTAAGTTTATCCTTTTCAGTGTGGAGAGGAAGATGATGTTGGCTGAGCTGCCGTTATCAACTAGAACCTTTTTCACTTCAAAGTTGGCAATCTCAACAAAGACTACCATAGGATAATTAGTTTTATGGTCAATATTTTTCCCTTCAAGATGGGCTAGGTTGCTATCAGTGAAAGAGATATGCTTTGCGCTCATCGATAAATGGAATATCATTTTGACCCATGAGACTTTGGTCGACTCTAGTCTTCTTTGGGTCTACTTCCTTACTGATTTTAAGTCCCCCCAGTGGGATCTCTTGCAATCATGTCAATTACTCCTCAGATGGGCAGGCAGTCTTCTTGCGTGAATTTCTTTCCTTTATCTACCCTTCTTAGGCTAATTGATATTTCTCTACAGAGAGTCTAGTTGGTTTTGCCTTCTTCATCTTTTGTGTCAACAATTACATATTTTTTGAGATGGCCCTACTTAATGAGCCTTGTAATTTCATCCTAGAGATTGAAACATTCATCTGTGTCATGCCTTTTTTATTTATGAAAGTGGTAATACGTCTTCAATTTTTTCATTGCTTTAGTCTTTGTTAGCTTTCTCGATTTCTTGAGAAGATTGTCATACGAGATTGCAAACAGGACCTATCTCCTTAAGATATTAAATGGAGTATAGTCATTGAAGCGCTTTATTGGAGATCGATCCCTTCTTCTTATGTTGCTGGTTGTCTTTTTTCTTATTTTTCCTTTTTTCGGCCTCAAAGTTTTCAAACTTCAACCTTTTCATCTTCTCCTGGGTCATATATCTTTCTACCAAGTTGAGCAATTCCTCCCTCAACAGTAGGTGCTCACATACCAAAGCATTGACGTATTTTTTGTGCTTGAGTTTCAAGAATAGCACATTGATTAGAAATTCAATCTTATGGTTGTCGATCTTTAGGACCTCCATGTTGAACCTCGTAAAAATTTCACAGAGGGACTCCTCTTTATTTTGCTTGACAGTATAGAGATAAGTATGAGGGAGTTTCACCTTTCGCCAATTGGCAAACTGATGGAGAAATTTATCACAGAGCTAATCATAAGAGTATATTGAAAAGGGCTCCAGCTTAACAAACTAATCAAGTGATATGCCTTGGAATGTGGTCACCAATATCTTCATGTGGATTTACTCGTTATGTCCGTGTAGTTGCATCATATGTTCGAGCTGTATCAAATACTCGTTGGGATTTGTTGAGCTATCATACCTTGGCAGTTCGATTAGGACCTTAGCGTTGACGATGATGCACTCATCAATAATCTCTTAGATAAATGGCAAATCTCTCTCTTGACAAAACCTTTGGGGGCCCTCTAAGTCGGGCACCCTTTTAGTGTTTCTCCTTAAGATCTCGTCAAGGTATCTGTTTAGTTTCTGCACTTAGTAGGAAATTTCTTCCCACTTCTTCCAATCAACCTAGGTAATGTTTTGATCAAAATGAGGCCTTGTGCGCTCAGCCCTAGCATGCTATAGGGCTCAAATAGGCAAAGTCGCATGATCCACAGATTCATCTATTTTTTTGTGTTGGTCATGTTTAGAACGTTCAACCTTATTGCACTGCAGGGCTCGATTAGGTCAAATGTGGTGGTCTACAGAGTTAGCAATTTCTTTCCTTAGCTTCAATTACCCCCTCTCTCCCTAGGGACGCCTAGGGCTAGTTTCTCGTCTGGTTGATGGCCACGTGGACTCCTGTTGACCACAATTGTCCTAGGGGAACCTCTCCTTCGAAGGAGGCAGTTGTGGAGTTGCATTACCAAGTAGGGCTGGCACGATCGTGTTCTTGTTTAATGTTGGAAAAAGTTGAGCAAAGATTTAGGTAGAGATTTGTTCATTTATATACTGCATTAGTTGGGCATAATCAGTGTTACAACTTGCTCTTGTAGGGCACTAGGGCCTGGGGTATATGAACCTTGTTGGGGTAGAGGGGGAGGTGGAGATGTTGACTTCCTATTATTCTCCCTCTTAGATGTGGCTTTTCTAGTGTTCACCATTTTCTCAATTGTAATTTCAATATTCCCACAAATGGTGCCAAAATGATGAGGTTGAAAGTCGTATTTAGTGATTAGGTAGTGTTTGGGCTAATCCAACTACGGAGATCAAAAGATCCAATAGTGATATTTTTCTTAGACTAAGATTTGCAGCAAACAACAAATGCTAAACTAGTTGAGGTGCTCCCGACTAAGGCACTCCGATGATTAAGTTGATTCTAGTCAAATGAGGTAATCAAGTAGCAGAGAAAGCGCACATAGTATATATAGCATACTTGGAGAGTAGCTAGCAGTGAGGTATTTATAGCCTTCTCCTGGTGGATGATATGTTTATGATGCCCCTATCAAGCGTAGGGGGCCCTTGTCCATGTCAAGTGGTTATTGATAATTTTCCATCCTGGTATTATTTTAGGTGGTATCATCTCTTACTTTCTAGGGTGAATAGTACTCTAGTGGTGCACCTTTCTGCCAAAATTAATGGCAGGGTTGGTGGTAAAGACTATACTAGGGTGGCACATACCATTAATGAGGAGGCACGTTACCTGTTAGAGCATTGAATATGGAAAGGAAATGAGTTTGCATTGAAGTGAGCACTCTGGTCAACAATCATCAACCAGACAAAGCGGCCGACCAGAGGGATAGCTGAATGGACAAAGTGGCTTGACGCCTCCCGTTAGGTGCAGTCGAGAACTATTTACTCGACCAGGCAACTGTGGTCGTGTGAATCAGCCTAGCTAGGTCTTGAAGTACCTTTGGGCTTTGGATATTAAGTGGGCCTGGAAGCCTTTATAAAGTTAATAACTTGTTAAGCTAGGCCTGTTTAGCTATCCTATATCAAGTAGAATAGTTTTTTTTTCTCCTCATTAATTATCATCACATTAACTTCTCCACTTTCCAAATGTATTAGTTCTTTTCTCATCTTAAGAGAATGATCCTATACACTATGAGAAGTATGCGCTAAACATTCTCAGCCATCTAATTTGGCACTACCAATCTTGATCGTTGATGCTTCCTCGAGAGATGAACCATCACATCCACTTACCTATAAATACCTTTGTGCATCCCCACTACTTTATTTCATTTCTTCTTTCCTTACTACTTTATCATCCCCCCTTCCTTAAATCTCAAATCTTATTCTTAAGCTTCGTAATCTTCTACAAAGATCTCAACCTTTTAGGTTTGTTCACTTAATTATAATGAGCTCGTACTTGAGTTTCTCTTCTGATAAAACTCCCAACCTTAGTCAGTTGAGGTAAAGTGAAAACATCCCTCCCTCCCTGTGCTTAGAGGATATGACTTCCCTTCAACTTTTTCCTCCTTTAGGTTCAATCTTAATCCTAAAGTAGGTTTACTAATGGTTGGTCCTTCCTCCAAACTAACCGAAGAGCTAGCATAGGATCCTGAGATTGAAAAATACATCCTTGCCACATCCATGTGGTTAGTCATAGTCCAACGCTTGAAGACATAGAAGTCTCCAAAATCAAGTCCAAGTTCTTTATTCCTTTCAATTATGAAATAATCCTTCCCAATAAATTGGATTAGATGCATTTTTCCCCAAAAGGCTATGCTAATTTCTATGTGGCAATGCTAGAAAGGGTTTTGAGGTTCCTAATTCCTACTCTTATGAAAAATACTCTGCTAATGTTAGATATTTGTCCTGCCTAATTAATTTCCAATGCAATAAGGCATGTTCTTTGGTTTTTCATCATAATGACTTACTTCGGGGTCAAGCCTTCTTTTGCTCATTTTTTGTCTTTTTATTCGATAACGACCCCAACTTGGAATCGGGAATACGGGTTTTATTACCTTACTATGAGGGCTATGTGTAAATGTCTTGATAAAGTCCTAACTTCTCAAGGTCTCTAGAAGAAGTGGTTCTTCTTCATATGAGCTTTTGCTATTCGTCTGTGGCAGTTCAAGTCTAATTGGAGGCATAATTTCATGGGGAGAGGATTTTGTTGATACTCTAACTAACCACTTGTATAAGGTTGGTGAGCTCTTAAAGGAAGAGGTCCTCAAAATTACTGGTCTCTTGCCAACTAATATTCAAGTTCATTGAACTCTTAATAATGATTCTTTCTGCTGTTTATGTTTTTCTCTTGTTTTTATCTTATCTTTTTCTATTTAGGGTCTAACTTCTTTTATTTTACCTCAGTTAAGTCGAATAGGAACTTGCACATTATCAAAAGATGAAAGCTCAAAATGAGGCCCTAAAAGCTAAGGCCTAATTCTTTGGGGTCATGCCAACCCTGTCATCCCCAACTCGTATCTCAAACTTAAGCTAGTTTTCAAATGTGTTGTTCAGCTAACGAAGGTAGAGCAACCATTATCTCTTACCTTAACTCTACCTACTGAGGTTGAGGTCCCATACTTATCTCTTAACTTGGGTCCTATAGTTGAGGGTGCATTACGGGACGAAGGAAAAAAGGTACTAGCACAGCTCTAAGAGTAAGAGCCATAAGCACCTTTCCCCAACCATTCCATCTAAAGTTTTTCAGAGAAAGTTTCAAAGGATAAGGGCTCTAGCAAGAGCTATTTAGAGAAAAGAGCATGATGCGATCTCGAGCTCGTCTTTGCCTCCTTCCATGGCATAGGTATCCATACAAGCCGCGAGGCCATCTTGGCCAACGTATGTAAAAGCTACAAGACTATCAATTTAGATTTTTTTAAGTAATTCTTCATACCCAGCTCTAATCCAAAAATAGAAAATTACATATTAAAGCTCTATACTTTGATCCCGATCCAAGAAGGCCTCCTTCAAGCTTTACAAGGGGTGCTTGATGACCTAAGACTAAGCTCTACTTGCCTTAATTAAGTTTGCCTAGACAGACAAGAGTAGTGCCCATGCCCATGCTTTGTTGAACTTTATATTTCTGTGGGGGGATCGCTTATATGTACCAGATCACTCTACAATATGCTTATTGGAGGAGTTACTTCATGACCTGTGGTAGGGCGGTTATAAAGCTAAAAGAGGTTAAAGTTGAGCTCAATGCCAACTTGAAATAGACCTAGGAATCTATCGATGGTGAACTCGCTTTAGACAAGAAAGAGCTTACAAATAGTGATCAGAAAATTCAAGATCTAGAGAAATATGAAGATGTTTTTGGCCTTTAAAAAGAAAGCATCATATGAATAGAGTTGTTCCAAGGGTAGAGAAGTTTTTAAGAACTCTTTAGAGTTCTAGGAGTTGATCTAAAACACAAGGTTGGAGGGAGCCTAAGCTTTCAAAAAGTCTAGCACTTTTAAGTCCCTAGCTATGAAGAAAGTAATTGAATATGCCTTTATGGGGTTCCTCAAGTGCTAAGCCCAACTAAAAATGCTAGATAAGATCATTGAGGGGTTTGATTTGACTCAATTGGACCCCACTAAAGACATCGATCTAAAGGACTACCCAACCATTAGCCCTACTAAAAGTGAAACTAAAGATGAGTTTGCTATCCTAGCCCTCGAAGGTGAGGTCGAGGTCTCTTAGAATTCACTTGAAGAAGGTGAGATCTCATCAAAGGCCCCTGTGGCAATAGTTAAAGACACCAAAGAGACTACTAAGATCGGGACTACAGCTGAAGTTGGAGGTTCTGCATCGTGAGACGTAAGCTTGTAGAGTTGTAATTTTTTTTAGTTTTACCTAGGCCCATGAGCTCGCTTTTGTGATCATGGTTTGAGACCCTTTTGATGCTTTATTCTTTTATTGTGAGCTCAAACTATGAGGTTTATGTAATCAAGATTTGCACATGTAATCAAAATTTCACTCAATGAAGTACATGTGTTCATTTGCAGTTCACAACTAATGTATTTGATAATCTTGTTCAGCTCTTAATGTATTCTTAATGTCTTCCTTTAGGTGAGATCTTACTTAGATCTAAGTAAGATTTCTCTAGGTTGAGACCTTGATCAGATCTTGTATGATCTCGACTTCAATTCTCATTAGATCTTTTTGAGTTGAGATCTTACTCAACTCTTTTGAGGTTATTTTTAGGTTGAGATATTGCTCAGATCTTGTAAGATGTCTTTGAATTGAGATCTTGCTTAGATCTTATAATATTTTCTTGAGTTGAGATCTTACTTAGATCTTGTAACATCTCAACCTCAATTCTCATTGGGTCTCTTTGAGTTGAGATCTTACTTAGATCTTATGAGATCTCTTTTGGGTTGAGATCTTGCTCAAATCTTGTAAAATCTTCTTGAGTTCAGATCTTCTTAGATCTTGTAAGATCTTGACCTTATTTCTCATAGGATTTTTCTAAGTTATGATATTGCTCAGATCTTATCAGATATCTTTGCTTATGTGAGATTTAAATGTTCCCTTAAATTGTTAGATAGGGAGAAAACATAAACAACATTAAATAGAAAGAACGTTCTTGTAATTAAATATGCATCATAAAAGGTACTAGCCGTACACTAGCTTTTACAAAATCAACTTAAATCTAAACATAAAACTTTTTCAAATTTTGCATGTTCCATAGCCTTAACAACTCTTTTCCCTTATTATCCTTTAGATGATAATATCCATGTTTAGTTATCTTATCAACTTGTAAGGTTCTTCCCAATTCGAGTTTAACTTCCCAACATACTTTAAGACCTCAACATTTGTCAAAACCTAGTCTCCCACATGGAAGCTCCTTTGCCGAACTTTGTTGTTGTAATAACTCACCATAATATTTTTGTATTGTTAAATCTTAACATAAGCCCATTCTATTTTTTCCTCAATCACCTCTAGCTCAAACTCCCATACTTAATTGTTAACCTCTGGGTCATATTCTAAGACTCGTATAGTAAGTTCATCTATTTCAGTCGAGATCACAGCTTCTACTCCATATACTTAATTGCTGACTAAAGGGTAGTGTAATGTGCCTATAGGACTCCCGGGAGCTCATCAGCCCAGCATCCTTCCACCTCTACCAAGCAAGCTTTGAGGCTCTTAAAGAGGTCACGGTTAGTTACTTTCGCCTTGACATTCGCCTTTGGGTTCCCCACAGACGTGAAATGCTACTTAAGCTTCAACTCTTAACACTCGCCTGTTGTTTTTTTCCTTGAAATTAAGTTCTATTATCAGAGATTAGAACCCTTGGGATCTCAAACTTATATATTACATTTCTCCAAAGGAAGTTCATAACTTTGTTGTTGCTAACCTTGATTGATGTCTCTATTTCTGCTCACATACTGAAATACTTTACCATCACTACCATAATATTTTTTAGCCTCTTGCTAGCGACAAAGGACCTAGTATATCTATTCCCTATTAATTAAATGAACAAGAAATAGAGATTAGTTTCATTGACGTATCAGGTCAATAGTGAAAGTTGGCATAAAATTAGCATTTTTTTGCATTTTTTGATAAAAGTAGTAGCATCTTAATTCAAGGTAGGCCAAAAATAACCTTACTTGAGACTCTTGATGGCTAAAGACCTCCCACCTAAATGATTTCCATAATTCCCTTCATGGATTTCCTTCATCACATAGTAAGCCTTCTCAGGTCCCAAACATTTTAGCAACAACCCTTTGATTGTTTTCTTGTACAGTTCTCAATTAACTATAGTGAACCTATTTACATGAAAGGTAACCCTCCTTGCCTCTTTGGGGTCTTTTGGTAGGATCCCATCAAGTAGGTATCAGATTAGGTCATCTTTCCAAGTATCCTCTACTTGCACCTACATTACTGCTTCTTTTTCAGAAGCATTCTCCAACTTAGAATGTTCAACTATCAACAAGGTTATCGATGCACTTTGAGTTCCCTTAGTTGAGATATCGAACTTTGCTAAAGCATATGCCCTCTCATTCTCTTCTCTAGGGATTTAATGCATTTGGAAAAATGTAAAATTTGATATGAGATCTTTTACCTTTTTTAGGTATTCTATCATGAACTTCTCTCGGGTCTCAAACATCTTCTCGATCTGAAGCACCATGAGTTGTGAGTTAATGTAAATATTTAACTTTTCTATGTTTATGCACTTTGTTGCCTTCAATCCAATGATCATTGCCTCGTACTCAACCTCATTATTGGTTACCTTGTAGGCTAGCTTTATTGTGAACTTGAGCTCCATAGATTCAGGTCCTCTAAAGAAAATTCCTACTTCACCATGATAGGATGTGGCTGACCCATCAACATGCATCATCCAAGTTTCTTTGTTCAACTTGAGGTCTTGTACAATCATCTTGACCACAAAATCTATTAAAACTTGTGCTTTTATAGAGCTCTTGCTCTGATACTTAAAGTTGAACTCCCCCAATTCTACTGCCTACTTAACTAACCTCTTAGAGATATTTGGTCTAGCAAAGACCTATTTCAATGGATAGTTAGTCATAATAATAATTTTGTGGGATTGGAGGTAGGGTCTCAATTTTCTTGCCATCACCATAACAATTAGAGCCAACTTCTCAACCTCCAAGTATTTGCTTTTAGCTCCCTAAAACACTTTGCTCACATTAAAAATTGTCCTGTGAATCATGTTTTCATCATGAATTAATATAGAACTTACTGTATGCTCCAAGGTAGCTAAATACTGGTACAAGGGTTTCTCTAAACTAGGTTTTACCAACAAAGGTGGTGAGGCCAAATATTCATTGAGGTCTTAAATGCTTTTTCACACTAATCATCCCACTAGAAGTTCCTCATATTTCTCAAGACCTTGAAGAAAGGAAAGCTCTTATTTGTTGACCTCAAAATAAACCAATTCAGAGATGCGATCTTTTAGTTAGCTTTTGCAAATCCTTTACTAACTCAGGTGAGCTTATGTCGATTATTACTTTAATCTTTTGAGGGTTAGCTTCTATTCCATGCTCACTAACCAAGTAACTTATAAACGTTCCACCCTTGACCCCAAATGTGCACTTTGTCAGGTTAAACTTCATCATATATTTTCTTATGATAGTAGAAATATTTTCCAAATACGATAAGTGATCGAGCTCAGTCAGGCTCTTAACCAACATATCGTCAATATAGACCTCTATACTTAACCTAATTAGGTCTTTGAATATTTTGTTTACTAGCCTTTGGTAAGTTGCCCATGTATTCCTTAACCTAAAGGGCAAAACATTGTACTAGAATATTCCCCTCTCAATGATAAAGGTTGTTTTATCTTTGTCCTCCTTCATCATAAAGATCTAATGATACCCCTAGAAACCATCTATCATGCTAAAAAAAGGACACCTAGCTATCAAGTCTACCAATACATTGATCCTGGCAAGGTATAGAGGTTTTTTGGGTAGGCCTTGTTCAAGTCTAAATAGTCTATGCATATTCTCTATCTTTCTTTTATTTTTGGTTCTACTACCACATTTGATAGCCATTTCATGAATTAGATCTCAATAATATATCCTGTCTCGAAAAGCTTGTTAACCTCATCTTTTATAATCTAATTTTTCATCACCCCATGGTTTCTTTTCTTCAGTTAGATAAGTTTTATCTGGGGGTCTATATTCAGCTTATGCACAATCACCTTGGGGTCTATCCCTTCAAAATACAAAGGCTTATATGTAAAGACATCAACATTCGTTCTCAAGAACTCAATTATTAGGAGATCTAGCTCAAGAGTCATTTTGGTTCTAATCTATGTGACCTTGCTCAGGTCCTCTGGTATTAACTCAATCTCCTTGAACTTTCTCGTCGATTCTATTTTGTTTTCTTCTACTCATCTCTTCTTATTCTTCTTAGGAGGGGTTCAAGTTCAAGATGTCTTCAATAGAAGAAATAATTATTTTCTTTCCCTTGGACCCTGATCTCCCTATCTTCAACCTCATTTTCAAGGACACTTGATAACATTCTCTTGCCTCCTTCTGATCACAGCATACCTTTCCTACTTTCCTTTTTGTTAGGAATTTCATTTTAAGATGAAAAGTTGACACTACCACTTCAAATTAGTTCAGCCTAGGTCTTCCTAGGACTATATTATAAGTAAATAATGCATCCACTATTAAGAATTTTAGCATGAGCATCTTTTAGTGGGGTTTCATCACTAGAGAGACTAGGATATCGATAGTCCCTACCGATGTAACCTCTACCCTTTCTAAATCCTTTCAGAAGGGTATAAACCAACATGACCTTTGTGAGCATGAGCTCTATTTTTTTCATGACCTCCAAAAATATGACATGTATCAAGCTCTTATTGTCCAGCAAGACAATATGCACTGAAAAATTAGCTATGTCCATTGTGATGATCATGGGATCATTTTACGGTCTAAAGACCCCCTTGAGAGTCCTTGCCGTCAAAAGTGGTAGTAGATTGATCAACAATATTTAGCATTGGACTCATTTTCTTCTGACTTACTTGGTTCCTTAAGGATCTAGCATGCTTCTTTCTTGCACTATGGTAATCTCTCGAAGTTGAATCCCTTGCTATCATGTGTATGACCTCTCTTCGTGGCAAGTTATCTCTTATGGGGTCATCTACAATTTCCTTGGCTTTGTTCTCTTTACTATGGGATCTACTTCGAGATCAATTCCTCTGTTATTCATGCTCCCCTTTGAGCTCTTGCACTTAGACCTATCTTCTTTAGCAATAAATCACTTTAAGTACCCTTGGTTGATGAGCCTTTCAACTTTATCTTTTAAATGAATACAATCCTCAGTGTAATATCTGCAGTTCTTATGAAAGCAATAGTATTTGTTTGAATTTCACCTCGCCAGTGTATCTCACATCTATTTCAGCCACTACAATATCTGAGACCCCTCTATAGACATGAGCACATAGGACCTCATGGTGTAATGGTACGTAATGGTTATACTTTCTAGGTAGGGAACGATGGGGATCGTTTTCACATCTAGACTTGTGAGGTCTTTGATCCTTTTTAGATCTACAGGGGTAATCTTTGGTTAACTCATGATCCTTTATGGTGTTGACCTCTTCCACATCAATGTAACATTAGGCCATCTCCATCAACTGTTCCATATTTTCAGAGGGCTTCCTAGCAAGAGCCGAAGCTATAGGCCTTTTTTTGAACCCATAGATGAGGTTGCTTTTGATCATATCAATACACAAGTCCTGCACTTCAAGCATCTCATTATTGAACCTATTTAGACCTAGTAATTAGGTACCCATGGGTAACCCAATGTTGGGTAACAATGGGTTGGATAAATTTACCCATGGGTAACTTTATTCCTTTTTTATTGGGTATGAGGTAGGGGACCCTTTATCCATCCTTATGGGTAACGGGTAACCCATATGTACTCATAATTTTTTTTTTAATATTTAAAGATAAATTAATATCCAACTTATTAACTAAATAAAACTAAAAAAAGAAGACTAAAAATTTCAATATTTATATGTAAATACGTATATATAAATATAAATATTTATATGTAATCTTGCTATAAATATTTATATGTAAATATATATATATAAAATAAGAAAATATATATTTATACATACGAATTACCCGTAGTACCCACAGGCCAAGTCAAAAGGCAATAGGTAAATTAGGTATGGGTATAATTATCCATAATTTTTTGAGTTGTGGAAAGAAGACTCATTACCCGTATTTTTTTTGGATACCCACTGGTATGGGTTGAATTTTGCTAGGTCTAAACCTATTCGTGAACTCTCTTAGGGTCTTATCTTCCCTTTGCTGTATGGTGAACGTGTAAGTAGTCGACCTCTTAAATTTCTTATTAGTGAACTGGTATAAAAATTTCCTTATGAGTTGGTCATACGACATAATTGTCTTGAGTACCTACCTCATAAACCATTCATAAGCTCTTCCAATTAGTGCCATCACAAAGATCCAAGCATTCATAACATCAGACTGCCCATACAAGTTCATGATATTCTCTAAGGCTGTCACATGTTTCTATAGGTCCTTGCTTCTATCATACTTTGGCAAATTAGAAAGTTTAAAATACAAAGCTACAAATTCAACTAATATTTTGACAAAAAATGGCTAGTTATTTTTTGTAATGTCGTGGTCCCTTTCTTCTTAAGCTCATCTACCTTCTTACTCAACCGTTTAGCCTAGTCACTAATCTCATTAACCTCTTCTCTTGAAAGCGAATGTTGGGGTCACCTACAGGTGAGATCATCTCAATTTAGTGTTAGCAGTTCCAACCTTAACACTTCTTCTCTTCTATAAATATTAGGCAGGTAACTTGGCCATTAAGCAGCCATGCTTCCCACCTCATTTGAATATGCCATCTCCTCACCACTCAAAAATCTTAACCACCACATTTTTTTAACCAACGTGGGACTTAATCTTCTATCTTGGAATAGGGTTTTTTTCATTGGAAGCAGAGCCATTTGAACTAGAGCTACCGTTGTAGCTTGAGCTCCACATTTATGCTCTTCCTAAAACCTTTAGCTTATCTCAAAGACTATTTACTCCAAATCCTCCCTACTCAATTGCACAATTTGAGCTCCACTAGGTTCTTATGCCAATGCTCTTTATCCCATTTCTACTTGGGCATTTTGTGTTATTATGACTGTGGGTGGCGTGAAACATATGGGTGAGATATATGGTGATGGTGATATCGGTGAGATAAGGATTGAAGTATCCATTGTTCGTCCAGGAGTTCTATCTATAACTAACTATCCACTCTTATTATTGGTGAATCAAATCAGAGTTTCCACAAACGGCACCAACTGATGCAACTCGAGATCTCGAGTCTAGATCTTAAACTTAACTTTCCAAATTATCCCTGCTCTCGATCTCGACCTTAACTTAGATCACGCTCTGCACTAGTAATTTGGATCTCCAACCTGACCATAAGAGCATATATTAGGCTACTTGAGATCGCTCCCAACTAAGACTCTCTAATGCATAAGTTAATATGTTGCAATTTGGGTCATGACCCGATCTGATTCGGGTTTTAATGGGTCTTGACCTAACCCGAGTAAAAAGAGCGAGTCCTTGTCTTGTTTAGTTATTTTGGCTAAAATCTAAATAGTTTTTTTTGATGTCCTTATTAATTATCATCATCAAATAGATATCAATATATCTTTATAAATGGACACCAAAATAAAATTAAAGAAGTATATTTGCAACAAAAATTTATAAACATGATTTGGCTATCAAACTTCTTGTACAAGACAAACACTATTTTACTTTAGAAAATAGCATATAAGCCAAACTTAAATGTTTTTTTTTTTTGGTATATTAGCATTTGTTCTTTATTTGAGAGAGAGCAAAGTTTAGAAGTTTGAATTGCCCTCAAAGTAGAAATCTTTCTCTATTTAATTGTGGAACTATGTGAATACAAAAATTAATTAGTAGCCAAATAAAAATCAACTTCTTAAGAATAGGAATGCATGTTTAGTTGGTTAAATTAATTCATCAAGCTAGGGTCAAGCCACATGGATGACTTATAATTTGATGTATAGATGGCAAATGGGTGGGCTAGGTTGAATTCGATTTGGGTTTATATAGGATGGATTTAGAATGGGCTGGGTTTAGTATGAGTTGAGATAGGTGGGTTGAGCTATGGGTTGAGATCAAAATGGTAGAGTTATGAATTGGGTTAAGTTCAAAATGGGTCCAATACAAAATTAAAATATTGATTCATTAACTTATTTAAAAAATTACTAAAAAAATAATATAAATATTATTATATCTTTTGCACCCTATTCAATATCAAATTGTTCAATATAATGAGAGGGTTTATTAAATTATATGCTTATTTTATTAATATTTTTTGTAATATTCTATTGCACTAAAAATTAATTGAGTTGTAACATTCAAAAAATTTGATATTTTAGAAAATAAGTTTTGAAAATTAAAATACTAAGTTTGACAAATTTTGTAGCTCAAAAAATAAATAAAAAGGACTTGATTGTAAGGATTTTGAAAATTTTGGGGTTAAATTGTAATTTGAGGAAACTTGATTAACCAAGCTTGGAAGGTTTTGTTGGTCAAAGTGAAATATGTTTGGTCAAAGGGGTGAATATTAGGCACTAGCTAAGTTGGGAGATTGAATTGAAGTTTTGTCAAAGCTTAGATGACCTAATTGAGAGCTAGAGGAAAATCTTGGGATTTAAATTATAATTTTTGGAAATGTCTGTTTATATAGCAATTTCACCCCACCCATCCCCCAATTATTTCAAATTCACACATGCATCCATCATCTTTCTCCTCTAGCAATATTCTCCGACAAATGACAAAACCCACCATATTACATGCCATTTTACACACCTCCCCTCATGGAACTCAAAGATGCCAATGTATAGCTAGAAATGGAGCTAAAAGTCTTGACCATGGTGGTGGTGATGTGTTTCTCTATTCAAAAGACTAAAGCTCAAGTTTGAGCATTGAGTTTTGTTAGGTTCGACTTAAGGATCACACAAATACTTTTAATTTCAAAAATGGACCACCAAAGCAAGCGAAATTAAAGAAAAACAACATGGCGGCGTTGAGGTGAGCAAATAATTTTCTATCCAATTGGTGGTCAATTCGATGATGGAATAAGAAATTGATTGGGGGGTTTGAATCGTGGAGTTGAAACACACCTTTTGGTGGTGGGGGTGAGCTTTTCTAATGGTAGCGTCAATCTTAAGGCAATCTCTTCACCTCATCGTAATGATCACTATGGTGTTCTTGATTTGTGATTTCAGGGTCCAGTTAAGAAAATCTTGGGTAATAACCAGAGTTGAAATTGATACATTTTGTATCATTTAATTTTTTTTTAACCTTGTATTATGTTAAGAAATGAAGGATTTGATGTGAGGTTTATATATAATGCCATACATGTGTATTTTATGTAAGCCTAGTGGGCTTGGATTTGTATTATTATGTGATAATTTTGGGATTATAGAGTTTATTGGAAAACTAGAAACCCTAATTTATGGATTTGAGACCTAAGTAATAATAATTGGTTAATTAAGATAATTGGGCGCCTGTTATTTTGATTTGGGATAATGATAAGAGGTTAAGTATACAAATAAGGACTTGATTATGTTCTTTTGCTATTACCGGTATAAATTGAATTATTTATAGATACTTACACAAAAAAATTTGTTTGGGCTGAGTCCCAATCCTAACAGAATGCTTAGATTACAATACCAAACTTGTACCATTGAATTGGTGATAAAAATAGTGTTATGGGCTAACTTGATTTACGATCTTGACTTTGGGTAGTCGGGGATTAACTAGGCATAAAGCTTGATCAGTAAAGATCAATCTTATCAATTTATGTGGTTGTGATCTTATCTTTGGGGGAGGCTTGATTGATGAGGATCGATTTTATCGATTTGTGCTGTAGCGGTTTGGTGAGTTGGCCACTCATTGAGGTGATATAAGAGGTAAGCTATTTTATGATTGTATTGTTTATATAGAATCGAGGCGATATAAGGAGGTAGGCCATTTACGATCATATCATTTATATAGAACTAGGGGACATATTGAAGAAGGCCATTACACGATCGTACATGTACAATATGCTACTACCACTAATTTTATAAAATATTTTTGTCTAGCATGTTTTATAAAACTAATCAAAATCCTAGATTTTGAAACTTGTGTTTTTCATGGAATAACTTTGTTCACTGGGTTTCTCAAAAGTAAACATTTCTATGAGTTTTGAAGTCTTCTATGAAATGTATTAAATATGAAATGACTCTTTGTTGGTATAGGACGGCATTGAGTCAGTTTACAAAGTGTTGTATAAGAAATACTAGTTTCTGGTTCTAGTTCATAAATTCTGTAAACTTTTTCAAATCTCCAATATCCATATATCGTAACTTATATTTTGGTTATCTGAATTTAGAATGAATGTTTTTCTTACATTAGTATATTATATTCAATTTCATTCTAATTCCTCCTATACATGCAATGCTTGCCTCATTGAGTTATTCAAACTCACTCTTTTTGTGTTGTTCTTTTTGTTCTTTTGCTAGATTGAAGTGTACAAAACACCATGAACTTGGGGTACCTTTTGGCATAGTGTAAATATTATTATTATGACATTTATAATAGTAAGGATGCGAGGTAGGTATAATGTATTAGGGGCATAGGTTAAGTTAGTGTCTTTTTCTTTTCAAAGTGTGACAGGTTAGAATTTTGATGAATTATGTTAATATATAAGTTAAATTATGGGGCATTGAGCAATTGTGACTTGTTATAAGAACTTAGGTTTGCCTATCATTCTCAACTTGACTAGCTTGTATTTGAAGTTATGAAATTTCTTAGGTTAAGAATTTTGGAGGGTGAAATTGGTTTTAAAACAATAGATTGGAGAAGTATCTCAATATGAAGCAGGCACCTCTCAGATAAGGCTCTACAGAGGTGGTATCAAAGCTTAAGTTTGGAAACTTGAGCTATGCTAAGATAGGGTCCTTGAAATATGGGATTTCTTGATTAGCTGATATTGTGTTTGACTTGGGAATTTTATTTGGATGTGAATTTTGGGAAATTGCATGATATCAAAAAGTAAAGGATCAGTACTAGGATGACCAACTAGTATATAGTTCATTACTTTAAGATATCACGCATGTAACTTTGTGAAGGTTTGGCGAGAGGATATCTTTGGATTCACATTGTTGACAGAGCATTTTATGATAATAGAACATGGAAACTGAAAAGCTTGTTTGAGATAATAAATGTTTGGTATTTCATGGGATCAAGATTTAGATGACAAGCTTATCTCAAAATTAGCATTTCAATAATAGAACTGATCTATACGACTACATGGTGACATTGAGAAGGAAATAAAGAAATATTTCCATAAGAAGATCATGTAACATGATCAGTGAGTGATGTGTATATAGATGTTTGCGAGTAAAATATCTGAGGTAACTAGTTTATTAATAATGGAAAAGTACACTAGTTTGATTATAAGTTGACAAAGGATAAGTGGAAAAGATTGCTTGTGAGAAATGAGGCTCTTAGAAATCACGTGGTAAATTCAAGGAAGAATGGAATAATATTTTTTTTCTAGAAAATGGTAGGTAAAAATGGTAAGTATCTCAAAGATAAACAATTGTGCCTCAACTCGATTAAGGAAAATTTTAGGATCTAACATTATGGGACATGTAGAATACTTAAAGTAAATAGTTATATGTATTTACGTGAAGATAAATATGTTACACATATAATCTTATGAGGAGTAAAATGAAATGTGCTGCTTGAAGATAATAATGGAATTAGTTAACCCATTCATGCATAGAGAGACAATGAATAAGTTTAGTGAATATATTATATGAACTTACGTATGAATTAATGTGGTTTTACTTGCTAGTGATATTTGATATAGACATATTCCTATTTCATAATATATTTGTACTCAAATTACACTTGTACATTATGATAAGAATTGTTAGAAGTTTGAAGATAATGGAGTCTTCTATTGAATACTGCAAATTATGCATAAGTAATAGGACTGAAAGATCTTATATACTAAGTGATGTTATGGGAGCAATCTCACCTATTCCCCTTATTGTAGACTGTTTAAGGTAGTAGAGAATGATCTACCATCAATCGAGAGAAAGCATAAGAGGGTCAAAATAGGAAATACTTCTAACTAAGGACACTTAACACAAAAGGATAAAATGATGCTGACCCCACCATTAAACTAAGGAATTGAAGGACAAGTCATAGAATAGATGTATACCATGTGGTAATAGTTCATGTAATATTATCTACAGCAAATTCAAGTTGGTGGTTCTTAACATATTAAAGAACCTACTATGGGCTGAATGCTAGAATGGTTCCTTAAACACAACCCCTGAGGTTTACCAACCAACTAGACAATCGGAAGGTCAAAGTATGGGTCGAAGAGATTGAGAAAATTTTTCAAGCAATAAATTATTCAGAAAAGCAGAAAGTTAGACATGCCACCTTTTTTTTGGGAGAAGATGTCTATCATTGGTGGAGGTTGTTGGACCAATAGTGGAACCAAGAAGGAACTCCCCGTACCTGGGATAACTTTAAAGGCAAATTTATGAATAAATATGTACATGAAGTTGTAAAGAATGCTTGAGAGTGGGAGTTTATGGAGCTAGCTCAAGGATCTATGTCGATGTGCTAGTACGAGGCCAAATTTAATCATTTAATCCAGAACACACATCATATGTTGAGTGATAAGGGACACAAAACAAAAAAAATTATTGAAAGGTTAAAGCCTGAGTTGCGGAGAGCCCTTCTAGACTATGAGCTTCCTATTTATAGTAGGGTTGTGAATAAGGCCATATAGGCAGAATCAAAATTGAAGAGAGGAAAGGCTTTTACGTTCGCAACTCAAAATGGAGAGAGAAGTAACTCTAGGAGGAAATAATAGAGTTCAAGGTCAAACATTGGTTAGCTACCTCTCTTTTACTAGAAATAACACTCATCCGACCCAACTAACTCTAACAAAAACTTATGAGTTTTGTGGTGACACCCATCACAATGTTCCTACATGTTGGAAAAAGCATATGAAATGTATGCGATGTGGCAATGACCAATATTTTGTTAAGGATTGTCCTAAGGATAGGAAATCTGCCTCCAATGATCAAGAAAACAAAGGAAAACAACATATGGAATTTAGTCAAAGCAAAAAGGGCTCGACTTGTGCTAATGCCCCTACTAAGAAGAGGGCACCAAATTCACAGGACATTCTCTAAGGTATGGTTACGTTCACAATATTCTAAGAAAACCACATAACTCATTTTCTTACATTTTTCTGTCTCACTTTGAAGTTAAACTAGACTTTGAACCCAAGCCTCAATCAAACCCTTATTGACATGGAAATTAATAATTGACATTGTGAATAAGCTCTAATGTCATCCTTTGAAGAAATGTACACATGCTAATACCTTTGACACATATTGGTGTTTTTCTAAATTTCTTGAATATTAGATGAGAATCTAAGGACCAAGTTCTTTCAAGGGGGGAGGAATGTAACATTCCAAAATTTTGGTATTTTAGAAAATAAGTGTTGAAAATTAAAATATTAAGTTTGACAAATTTTGGGGCTAGAAAAATAAATAAAAAGGGCTTTATTGTAAGGATTTTGCAAGTTTTAGTGTTAAATTGTAATTTGAGGAAACTTGAATGGCCAACTTTGAAAAGTTTTGTCGGTTAAAATGGAACTACCATTGGTTTAAGGGGTGAATATTAGGCACTAGATAAGTTGGGGGATTGAATTGAAGTTTTGTCAAACTTTGGAAGACTTAATTGAGAGTTGGAGAAAAATATTCGGGGTCAAATTATGATTTCTGGAGATATTTCTTTATATAGCAACTTCACCCCCTCAATTCTTTCAAATTCACATATATAGCCATTGCCTTCCTTCTCCAACAACATTCTCCAGAAAACAACAAAACTAACCATATTATATACCATTTACTCCTCTCAGCATAAGGAACTCAAAAATATTAAAGTCTTGTAAAACTAACCGGTGTAGTGGCCGGAGATGGAGCTGAAAGTCTTAGCCATGGTGATGGTGATAGGTTTCTCCATTTCGATGACTGAAGCTTGGGTTTAAGTAGTAAGTTTTCTTAGACTCAACTCAAGGATCACACAGATGCTTTGAATTTCAGAAACAAGCCACTAGAGCGAGCGAAATTGAAGAAAAGTAGCATGGCAGCATTACTAGCGAGCTGACAATTTTCCAACCAATTGACGGTCAATTCAACGATGGAACAAGAAGTTGATTAGGGGTTTTAAATCGTAGAGCTTAAATGCACCTTTTGGTGATGGCAGTGAGCTTTTTTGGTGGCAGTGACGCGATGGCTATTCTAAGGTAGTTTCTTCACCTCGTCGCAACAATCATTGTGGTGTTCTCAATTTGTGATTCTAAGGTCTGGTTAAGCAAATCTTGGTAATGATCAGAGTTGAAATTAATGTATTTCTTATCATTTAATTTCTTTCAAACCCTATATTATGTTAAGAAATGAAGGATTTGACATGGTGCCATGCATGTGTATTTTATATAAGCCTAGTGGACTTGAATTTGTATTATTATGTGATAATTTTGGGATTATACAGTTTATTGGAAAATTAAAAACACTAATTTATGGATTTAAGTCCTAAGTAATAATAATTAGGTTAATTAAGATAATTGAACACTTGTTATTTTGATTTAGGATAATAATATGAGGTTAAGCATATAAATAAAGACCTGATTATGCCTTTTTGCTAGTATCAATGTAAACATCATAAATATTTTCATATTATTAGCATAATTAGTTGTACCATAATGATAGTACTGATCAAACCTTAAAACTACTGTATTAGATGAATAGCTGTCAATTTTAGATTATTAATATTATAATTGTAATTAATAGGCTTGAAAGAGGATATCGACATTGGACCTATTCGTTTGGATTAGGTGACCAAAAAGTGGTTCTTGTGAACCAATAGGCGGTGATAGCATATCTGAGGCTATTAAGGTATAGATCTAACCTCTTGGGTATTTATTTCATATGCCCTATGAGGGTCTGCCAAACTAGCACCTTTTTATACTTATCAGTTATCATGATAAATTCCTGTGAGGGTTAAACTTGTTTCTATTCCATAAATGCATCCTGATTATTGAAATTTGTGAATTGTTAGAGATCTTGTTTATTGTCTGTTGCTCATTTCATAAACCCTTGTGAGGGTTCATTTAATTAGTTCTTGCTTCTAATATTGTTCAGTATAATCCATGGCCTTATTGGCACTCTTGTTATCCGTTACAACTTTAAGTGGCCATATTGGCTTATCAAAATTATTTATTGATATCATATGGTATTGTTGACATACTTGATAATTAAGTTTATTTATAGATACCTAAATGAAAATTTTGTTTAGGCTAAGTGCTAATCCAAACGGAATGCCTGGATTACTATGCCAGATTTATACAATTGAATTAGTGATTAAAAAGTATTATTGACTGACCTAGTTTGCAATCTTCACTTTGGGTAGTTGAAGGTTGACTGTGGAGGTGATATAAGGGGGCAGGCCATTTTACGGTCATATGGAGGTGATATAAGGGGCTGGCCGTTTTATGATTGTATCATTTATATAGAATCGAGGTGATATAAAGGGGTAGGTTGTTTACGATTGTATCATTTATACATAACCATAAGACACAAGGGGGAAAGTCATTACACAATTGTAATTGTAAAATATGCTGGTACCACTGATTTTGTAAAATGTTCTTGACTAGCCTATTTTATAAAATTGATCAAAATCCTAGATTTTGAAACTTGAGATTTTCATGGAATAACTTGTTCACTGGGTTTCTCAAAACTAATCATGTTTATGAGTTTGAAATCTTCTATGAAATGTATTAGATGTGGAAAGACTCTTTATCGGTATGGGATGACATTGAGTCATCTCACAAAGTGTTGTATAAGAAATATTTGTTTTTGGTTTTAGTTCGTAGATTTCGTAAACTCTTTCAAATCTCCAATATCTAGATATCATAACTTGTATTTTAGTTATCTGAATTTAAAATGAATGTTCTTCTTGCATTAGCATATTGTATTTTATTTCAATATGATTCCTCCTATACATGCAAATGCTTGTTTCATTGAGTCATTCGAACTCACCCACTTTGTGTTATTCTTTTTGTTCTTTGGTCATATTGAAGCGTAGAAGGCACCCTAAGCTTGGGTTACCTTCTGGCATAGTGAAAATATTATTATCATGACATTTATAATGGTAAGGATACATGGTGTTATGGGTAAAATGTATTAGGGGCATATGTTAAGTTAGTGTCTTTTCCTTTTCAAAGTGTGACAAGTTAGAATTTGTGACTAATGATGTTAATATATAAGTTAAATTATAGGCCCCTGAGCAATTGTGACTTGTTATGAGAACTTGGGTTTGCTTGTTATTATCAACTTGACTAGCTTGTATTTGAAGTTCTGAAATTTCTTAGGTTGAGAATTTTGGAGGGTGAAATTGGTTTTAAAAAAAAAATCAATTGGAATAGCACCTCAATCCAAAATAGGCACCTTTCAGATGGGGTGCTGCATGAGTAGTACTTGTTTCATAACAAATTTGATAATTTAAAAAAAAATGCATAATCGATGCATCATTAAGTGTATATCAAATTTTAATAATGAATGTGTTAGTTTTGATTAACTTTTCAAGAATTAAATTATATGAATTGCATGCCAATCTTACTATTAGAATTTGACATACAATATTAGTTAAGCAATAAAATGGGAATTTTATTGAATTAATAGACATAATTTCATACAACTTCAAGTTATTATTCATAGACTAAAATTTATATGCCAAAAGAATTCTACAAAATTAATTTATTAATTTGGTTGACGCCCAAAATGCATATTTTAATTTTGAAATTAATAATAATCTAAAATTATGAGACTTTAAAAAAAATAAAGATTAAAGATAATATAAGATTTTCATTATTAATGCAAAATTAATTTTTGAATTATAAATTAAATAATACTTAAATTTTTTGAATGAATGCATTTAATTTGAACCCACTTAAATCCATTTGAAACCCATAATTAAGCTCATTTTGAACTTAAACTCAACACAACCCATCGAAATCCAAGCCAGTTAAATTATAAAATTTCAAAACCTAACTCAATCCAAAACCATATGAGTTGGATTCAGCCCATGGACTCTAACCAAAATTGTCACTCGTAGTTTGATCTTTAGTCAAATTGATCAATTAGTTCTGACCAATCAAAATAGCTAACAAGGGAAAACGTATTGTTATTCAATTGCATCTAGATTACATGAACTAGAAATATCAAGCTCTAGGCTATTTATGAAGGCTACTCAAATGGTCACTAAATATCAAAAAGAAAAACAAATGAAAAAAAGGTTACAAATTTAAGTTATTGAATCTACTTATGTAATAAAATAAAATATAAATTGTAATATATATATCCCTCAGAAATAGCATGAAAAGCAAATTTTGTTATCAGCATATATGAACATGGGAACACCACACTCGATATGTAATGGTGCTACAATCCCGTTTGGCATGAAAAAGGACCCTCTTGGCCCTCGATCGTGGGGTGCAAGGGAAAGCCACTATTGATTCTAAATTTATACCACTCAACACTTTTAATTCAAAATTTTTAACTATTTTAATACTTTTAGTCCTCCATCCTCAATTTCCATTAAATATTGTTGGAAAGTGATAAAATGAGAAAAATTAATTAGCCACAGACCTCAGAAGTTTGATCTACTTATAAAAAAGTCCACAAATGTATGAAAATATAAAAAATCCATTTAACCTTCATTAAAAAAATTAAAAAAAATGGAAAGCTAAAGAAAATAAATTCCACAAAACCACAATAAAAAAATGGTTAATTGGCCTTAAATTTCACAAAACTAATTTCACTTTTGTATTCAGTCCTAATTTTTTTTTCTTGGTCTTCACTCCCCATCTCAACTTTATCTTTTGGAACCACTCCCTACTTGTTGTATTAGTACTAAAATGCTCCTCATTTAGAATTTAAATTACAAAATGATTTAATTTTCTTCACATTCCAGAAAATGTGCGAGAAGGCGCGATCACATTTTTTCTTTTTGTTCTTTCATCCACACTCTTTCTCCATTTCCCTCAATTTTTCTCTTCATCTAGAAATGCCCTATAACTGTCAAGCTTCTATCATTTTATTTTTCTTCTTTTTATTTTGAGTGGTTTGTGTTGGAGGCTTGAAGTAACGTTTGCATTCCTGTTATTTCCCATCTACTAATTTTTTTTTAAAACTTTCATCCACATCTATTAATTTTGAAAAGAGAACAATGAATTGAGAGAAAATTAGTAGAAAGGCAAATGCAAGGCAATGTTCTCTGGCAGAAGTAGTGGTGCAATGGACTTGGTTCCATGAAGATTGGCAAGTCCCAAGGCTATTTCTATTGCTATTTTTACGTGAAGACACTTCTCTTGAATGTATATTTGGGTGAAGTTAGGAATGTGATGAATAAGTATATGAGATGATGTGATAAGATAATAATTGTGAGTTATTTTCTTACGAGGCCTGTGAGAGGCAGTTTGGCTATCTAGAGTCTATACATGTGATTATTTCTTAGTTATTACGTACTCGATTAGAACCATAATTAAAATGCTAATTGTAAGTTATTTCATAATGAAGGTAATTTCTTCTTCATTTTTTTCTTTGTTTTAATACTTTTTATCATTAATATATACTTTATTTAATTATTGATACTTGACTTTTGCAATGGTAGACTTAATTTAAAGTACAATTAATTTTGGATATGTTGTCAACTAAATTTTAGAGATTCTATTTAGATTATAGTCTGTTTGAAGGTGTAAAGCATATCTAATCATTTTCTATTGTTTATCTTGAAAAGCATACTATTTATTCTTTTTAGCATTGCATGCTATTATTTTTAGTATACAAATACTCTAGTTTAGTATTTGTATACAGTATCACAACCTTTATTATATATGCCAATTGAAATATTTCTAAAATTTATTTGTGTTATTTCCTATTTTGTAGAAATGAAAAGAAAGAAATTGAATTATATGCTCGTTGCTTTCCTTGATACTTTTCTATGGTAACAGAAGAGTTGAAACACACAATTGGATTCCAACACCTCCAACCAATAAAAAAAACCCAATTTCATGTATATTATCATATACCAAAGTTGACTATTAGATTCAACTAAGTTGAAGCAATCTAAGATCCTTTCAAGTATAGAGACAATCCCCTAGCAAATCATTCGCCTAAAGGTGTTGTTGAGGTTGAGATCCACCTAATGGTGATGATGACGAAGGTAATAGTAGAGATAAAGAAAAAAAAAGGATGAGTATGGTTTACTATGTTTCAACATTAATTAATGATGTGTTTGGATGGTTATTACTTGGATGATTTTCGTATTTATATATGGATGTTGAGAATGAGATTTTAATATTTGAGCATATTGCTGCAAAAATTCTTATCGACGAGCATAGTTTGATGTATTCCAAGGCTCAATAATGATGTTCGAACGGTTATTACTTAGATGAATTTACTTTTTATATGTGAATATTGAGATGATTGTTTTATTATTTATGATATTCTTACTATATAACATTTATAATTTTTGTGTTGGGATGATCATAATGGATGGTGTTTTACAAATCATAGTATATTTGAAATTTTCTTTATATATAGATATTGGTAAAGATATATATGTTACAGGTTAGCTCAAAATAAATACACAAGTAGTGATAACTCAGTACACAAATGCAGTTTTAAAATACATAATTGTCAGAACTAGGTACTTCTTTGTAGATTTTCAATATAAATAATAGTAAAAGTGGTTAGATGTTGGTATTTGTGTTCCCAACTGTTTCACCATGTGCTATTACAAGCATTATTTGAAGAAAAATTGATTTTATTGTATTAAAGCATCTTATGAGTTGTTCCAAGCATTGAATTAAGGTTAAACTCAACCTTTGAAAAGCAAGTACAAAATCACGCAAAATAAGTACATAAATAGGAAAAACTCAGTACATAAACACAATTTTGAAGTACATAATCACCAAAACTAGGTACTTTTTTGTGCATTTCCAATATTGTTCTCAACACATAAGGGACCGAGTTCAATTCGGCCTAATTTGGTCATTGCATGATTATAAGACCATGATGTATTAGTCTTAGGGCTCATACAGTCATAATACATTTAGTGGTTTCCATTGGTGGTGTCAAGGGGATTTATTTGGCTCATGCATCAATAGTTTATATTACTATGAATAAGCAATTGGTGAGGTTAGTTTTAGGTTCCGACTACCATTGACGGCGAAATGGAGGCAACGGACCATGATGGCAGAAAACGGTATAGTGCTTTAAAGTAGCAATTGGAGGCTTTCCCGACAACAAAACTTAAAATTAAATAGAAATTTGGACTATTGGAGTTGAAAAGTAGCTTTTGGTTATGTTGTTGACATTTTTCAGTGACGGTGCATGGCAGTGCTCCAACGACCCCAAGATAGTATCTTCAACTCATTGAGGGGATTGTGGCAGTACTCTTAGTTCATGGTTTTGAGGTTCCTATAGTTGGTCAGGCGTAAAAGAGTGGATGAACATGCTTACATACATATATATGTTGTGTTATGATTTGCTTAAACCTTAGATTATGAAGGATTACATATGGTTGGTATGTAAATATTCCCATGCATGGATTATGACATAACATAGTGGTTCCAAATTATGTAATATTGAATGATAAGCATAGATTAATCAAGTTAATTAAGTGATTATATGATTTTATGAAATTGGAACATGAGAGATGACAATTAGGTGATTTGAGATATTATGGACTAAGACTTTGAATATGCATATACCTTTATAAGATTAGTAAACTTAGATTGTATTATTTATGAAAAGTTTGGGAATTATCGATTTAATTGGAAGAGAAAACCCTAATTTTATGTATTTAAGACCCAAGTGGCAATTCTTGGGTTAATTATGAAGAATATTGTGACTTTAGGTTGATATTAGGAAATAATTATATATTTAAGGACTAGTTTATATTCTAATAAGTGAATGATATGAAAACTAAGCTTTAATTAGGCACTATTAACCTTATTAGCCATTATTAGGATGATAGTGCCATTTAAGCTCTAAACTATCATGTTAACAGGTTAATTAGTGAGTTTGGACTAATGATAAGCATGATAGTGATCTATTGGGGGTCAAATATGGATTTTGACTATAATTATACTCTTTTGGATTAGGTGATGTAGAATTAGGATCCGCGAACTAAAAGACTACTAACAATGATTATAGTTCCTGAGACTACAAAGGTGATGGTTTGCCATTTTGGCCTTGATTTACCTATTTATTTTTGTGGCATAGCCCCTGTGAAGGTTAACTTGCTTGATTGTACTTGCTTGCAATCACTTGAATTTGTACATGATTGTGTACTTGCTCATTTTATTGAAATTTATACTTGATTGTGTACTTGTTCATAATTGATTATTTGACTTGTATACCCTTGTAAGGGTTAGTACTTACTTCACTCTAATAAGTCGTTCTTGTTTGTTTTGGAGCCCAGAACCCCTTTCTGTCTAGTCTGGTACATGTCATGATCACTACTTATCACTGTTTGGTACTTATTTTTGTCTTAAACTGTTATCATATGCCTTGCCAGCATACTCATGTATTTGTATCCTGTTATTTGGCAAGATGGCTTAACTATACTTGCTAGTCATCCCTATATTGCCTTGTCAAAAAATCCAATTATTTGACTGGTACTTGTTGCACTTGATTGTAGTACCAGTTGGAATAGTGCTTGGGCTGAGTGCCAATCCTATGTGGAATGCTGAAATGCTTAAGATACGCCTTATAGTCTACTTAGGTGTCCATAATACATTGAGCAGCTTGTTTAGGTATCCATAGTGCACTATATAATCCGTATAGGCACACCAGTTGTATACTAAGTTGTCACGCTATGGTAAAGTACTTATTTGACTGGTATAACGAGATTTTGATATGTAAGTTCATTCTGATTTGTTAGACTGTATATTATATTTGGGTTTGTTTTATTTTGAGTGTACCATAATTATTTATGTTTGCTCTTGGAGCAATAAGGACAGTGTAGCTTCCTAGTCTAAATTAGGCTATTATACATGCTAGATGAGCCGTCTGCATTTCTTCCCAACTATGATCGATTAAGATTTTGTACACCTCCTGAGTAAGATCAGTTGAGATGATCTCGGGGCATTCGAGTTAACAATTACAACCTCAAGCTAGTACCTACTAGAAGTCTTAAATTTGATATTGTTTGCTCTTCAGACTTGTTATTGCCTGCCTATCAAACTTATTACTATTGTTCTCGCTTGCTTTTGATATGTTTCTATATTAAACATTAATTGATGATCTATTGGGTTGACTTTCCTCAATAGATCTCTATCAATCTTTATTAAGAATATCCTGTACTAAGTCCTTTGGACTTATTCCCATATTATTCATGATTTCTTAGATAGGATCAAGTGATGGACATGGAACTCTAGCTTGGGCTAAAGAAAAGATACAATTTATAATTGAATTAGTGCTTATGTGTATGTATGTGATCTCTTGAATGCTAAGCCTGGAATAGAGACATTATGATATGTCAAGTTTGATTTTGAGAGTCTGAGGCTTGTATATACTTTATTATGTATTCAGGGGTTGAACTATGGTATGTATATTATGTTCTGTTGTGACAAATAGGTTGAATTTTGCTATTGCTTTTGATAAGTTAAATATGAAAAGTTCATTACGGGTCTATTGATTATATTATAAATTGAGATTTAAGTTTGAACTGGAATGGTGCGTCGACATAGGTGCTATCTTGATAGGGGACGCTACAGTAGGTACATAACATTGACAAATTAAGTATATAAATGTAGTTCTAAAGTACATAAATGCCAATATGAGGTATTTTTGTGTGGATTTTCGGTATCATTCTTAGTACATAAGGGATCAAGTTCAACTCAGCCTAATCTGACAATTGCAAAATCATAAGACTTTGGCATATTAGTCTTATGACTCATATAGTCATGATAGGTTCACTGGTTTTTTATGGTAGTTTTGGAAGGATTTATTTAGCTCATTCATCAATAGTTTATAATATACTGAATAAGAGTGCAAATGGTTGGATGTGTGTGTTTGAGTTTCCAATCATTTCAACACGTACTATCAAAACTATTTCTTCAACTAACCATGATTTTGTCACATTGAGGTATCTTATATGTTGTTTCATGCATCGAATTAAGCCTCACTTGGCTTTTGGAAAAGCAAATACATAAGCACAAAAAATCAATATACAACACTAGCAAACTAAGTTCATAACATAGTTTTTGAGTAAAAAATTATCAATATTAGGCACTTTTTCATTGATTTCGAGTATTATTCATAGTACATAAGGGATTGAGTTCAATCGGTCTAATCTAGCCATTACGTGATCATACGACTTGGCATATTAACCCTAAGAGTCATATAGTAATAGTAGGTTCACTGGTTTTTGATGGTGGTATCGAGAGGATTTATTTAGCCCATGCATCCATAGTTTATACTACTCTAAATAAGAGCACAAGTGGTTGGATATGTGCATTTGATTTCCTAACCATTTCAAAGCATACTATCATGATCATTTCTTCAATAAACCATGGTTTATCGTGTTAATATGTTTTATATATTATTCCACACATCAAATTGAGCCCAAACTCAACTTTTTCAAAAATAACTATAAAAACATACATAATAGGTACACAATTAAGTACATAAATACAGTTCTGGAGTAAATAAATGCCAATATTGGGTACTCTTCTATGGATTTTTGATATTATTCTCAGCACATAAGAGATCAAATTCAATTCAACCCAATTTGATAATTACATGATCATAAGACCATAGCATATTAGTCCTGGGACTCATATGACCATGATGGGTTCACTATTTTTCAATGGTGGTGTCAGGAGGATTATTTAACTTATGCTTAATGGTTTATATTATACTAAATGAGAGCGCAAATGGTTAAATATGTGTGTTTGAGTTTCCAACCATTTCAACACATACTATCGTGATTATTTTTTCAACAAACCATAATTTTGTCGTGTTAAGGTATTTTATATGTTGTTCCATACCTTGAATTGAGCCTTATCTTGACCTTTGGAAAAGAAAGTACATAAATATGAAAAAAAAATACATACTATTGACAAATTAAGTACATAAATGTAGTTTTGGAGTACATGACTACCAAACTGGGTACGTTTTAGCCAATTTTTAGTATTATTCTTAGCACATAAGGGATCAAGTTCAATTTGACCTAATCTAGCCATTGCATGATCATAAAATCATGGTATATTAGCCCTATAAGTCATATAGTCATCCTAAGTTCATTGGTTTTTGATGGTGGTGTTGGAAAGATTCATTTAGCCCATGCATCAATGGTTTATATTACTCTAAATAAAAGCAAAAGTGGTTGGATATGTGTATTTGAGTTCCCAACAATTTCAACACGTCCTATCACAACCATTTATTCATTAAACCATAATTTTATCATGTTATGGTATCTTATGTGTTGTTCCATGCATCAAATTGAGCTTCATCTCAACCACTAGAAAAGTAAGAACATAAACATGAAAAATAAGTACATAACATTGTCAAACTAAGTAGATAAATGCAATTCTAAAGTATATAATTGCTAATGTTAGGAATTTTTTCATCGATTTTTGGTATTAAGTTTAGCACATAAAGGAGGGGATTGAGTTCAATTCGGCCTAATCTGACCATTACGTGATCCAAAGACCATGACATATCATTATCAAAATATTAGGGACTTTTGGTACCATGTCTGTATGATTTCACACTACTATGAATAAGAGTGTAAGTAGTTGGACATAGGTGTTTGTGTTTCAAACCATTTCAACACGTGCATATCCAAACCATTTCTCCAACTAACTATGATTTTGTTGCATTAACGTCACTTATATGTTGTTGCACATATAAAATTGAGACTCATCTCGACCTTTATAAAAGTAAGTATATAAACACAAAAACTAAGTACACAATATCTACAAATTAAGTATATAAATGCCTATACTAGGTACTTTTTTGGGTATTTTCAGTATCATTCTTGGCATATAAAGGATCAAGTTCAATTTGGCCTAATTTGGCCATTGTGTGATCATAAGATTATGGCATATCATTATTAGCACATTAAGAATTTTCAGTATCATACATGAACAGTTTCGCACTACAATAAATAAGAGCGCAAGTAGTTGGATATAAATGTTTGTATACTAAACCATTTTCTTTAACAAACCATAGTTTTGTTATGGTTGGGTCACTCAATGTTGTTCCATGTATTAAATTGACTCTTATCTCAGCCTTTGGAAAAGTAAGTAGTGAACATGAAAAATAAGTACACAATATATGCAAATTAAGTACTTAAATACAATTTTGGAGTATATAAATGCCTATATTGGGTACTTTTTCATGGATTTTCGGTATCATTCTCAGCACATAAGGGACTAGGTTTAGTTTAACCTAATCTAGACATTGCGCAATCATAAGATCATGGTGTATCATTATCAACACATTAGGAATTTTTGGTATTATACATGAATGGTATCACAATATTATAAATGAGTGCTCAAATGGTTGGATGTAGGTGTTTGTATTCCAAATCATTTTTACGTGTGTGTATCCAAATCATTTCTTTAACAAACCATGATTTTGTCGCGTTGTGGCGTCTTATGTGTTGTTTCATATAACAAAATGAGCCTCATCTTGGCCCTTCGAAAGCAATTAAATAAACACAAAAAATAAGAATACAACATTGACAAACTAAGTATATAAATACAATTTTGGAATACATAACTGCTAATATTGGGTATTTTTTCTAATAAAATGAAAAATAAATTTGGAAAATAGCTCCAACATAAACCTTCCCAATAGTTAAAAAGAATACTCATTCATAATTTCTTTCACATTAAAATATTAGTATAATATGCTCATATTTTACAAAGTATACAACACAAATAATTCTATAAAAAATTTCCGATCAAAATACAAGAGAGTACAAATGCTACACCTTAACATGTTCTCCAAATAAGGACAAATTTAGCAACTACCATAAGTAGGTGTACACTGTCTATTTCTAATCCATCATTTTTTAAATCTTTATCTTCTTTGCATCCTCTTTTTCCTAATTGAAGAGAAATGAATTCAATCCAAATATTATTTAATAAGTAATGACAAATGGTAAGATAAGTACAAATATACAATAAAACAGTAAATAAATCTGTTGTTGTATCAAAAATCACCAAAAAACATCAAAATTCATCTAGCCAACAAACATAGATACTGGACCAAAAATGCATACAAACACTCACACGCACATACACACATATGTATGAGTGAGAGAGAGAGAGGGGGGGAGAGGGAGAGAGAGGAAGAAATATATAATACATATCTAAATATATATACACCTAATGAGTGGTGTCGAATTTATTATACATGAAGCAGGTGATGATGCTAGTTTTGCCGATGGATTAATCCCCCAGAAACACCAGCTTCTACTTTGCTAATGGTGAACTAATTTGACAATGGCCAAAAAAAAATGAAAAAAATGATATTACCTACTGTTCATGAGAGAGAGCTAGCCTGAGAGGAAAAAATGAGGAGAAAGAAGGAATAATGTCAAATAAACAAAATGAAAAAGCAGAAAAAATAAGGTTTTGAGGGATATTTTGGTCAAAACAAGTGCATAGGTAGTCAATTCAAAATATAAAGTTGAATTGGGGAGTTGAAACTAAAAAAAGGTGGATGAGGACTAAACACAAAAGTGAAAGTGGGTTTTGAAATTTATAAATAAGATGCCCATTAAAAAATACATTTAAAATATTATATATTTACATATATGTGTACATATATACACACATATATATAATACATACATACATACATAATTATATACATATAAAGTAACCTTGCCACACCTCCCTAACCCCCCTTTCGAATGATTGGTACTAGGCCATGACCTAGAGGTGTCAAATGGGCCAAGCCGAGCCAACTTGACCTATTAGATAGATGGTTCACAATGGTGTCAAGCTGAGCTAAGCTAGACCAAATCATAGGCTACTCATGGTCAGAATCATGACATGCAGAAACTTGAAAATTTTGGCTCAACTTAAAATCAGCCCACTTAAGATTGCGAGCCGATCGACCCAGCCTATTTTGACACCTCTACCATGACCTATGACCACTAAGCTAAGGGACTGGCCATGGCCAGTGACCATTAACCACATGACTGGCCTTGGCCAGGCTCCAAATCTAGCCATAGCTATGGTCAATAGCTACTAACCATGGCTACCTCACTGATGGGTTGGTGGCGGTAAGGGTAGGGGGAGAGGTGGGGACAAGTGATGTGGGGGCTTGGCGAGGGTATTGAGGAGGGATAAGTTTTCTTTTCTTTTCTTTTTTTTTTAATTTTTCCCTTATTTATTTCTTATTTAATTCATAAATTAAATCAAATTATTTTAAATATATTTATATTTCTATATATTATTTAATATTAATTTATATTGTCCAAATTGATTTAAATTTATATGAAATTGATACAGGATGGCCCACCCTAATAGCTACTGACTTCAGAGTACGTTTTTAGGCCCACTTCACATCTGAGGTCTAATTGGGTCATCGACCATCACCCTTTCACTTGTGCAGTAACCTGGGCCGAGCCACTTAATCATAACTTCCAAGTCAAGTAAGGTGTTCTTGACCATATCCGATGGAAGGCTTTAGGCCGCCTGCTCCCTTCAACCACTTCTCTAGTTGACCCATAATCGACAAGAAAGGTTATCCCTGCACCAAATTGTATTTCTACCACATTTAATGCCTTGATAGGTAGTGTGCCTCTGCATTAATGGTGCATGGTGTTCTAGTACCACCTCTCCCTCTACTCTTATCAGGAGGCAGACCTCTAGAGAACTATTTTATCCTAAAAAGTAAAAGGTGGTACAACTTTGAATAGTACAGGAATGAGAGATGACATATAGCCCCCATGCAAGGACAAAAGTTCTCTACACTTGATAGGGGCATCTTTGACATATAATCCACCTAGAGAATGCTATAAATACCCCGTTGCCAGCCACTCTCAAGGTAGACTATTCTTCACTTTATGCTCTTACTTTACTACTTGATTTTCTCACTCAAAAAATACTAATTTGAATGTCGGAATGCCTTAGCTGAGGACGCTTCAGCAAGTCTGGCATTTGCTGGTGATTGTAGATCTCAGCCCAAGGAGAATTCACTATTGGATCATTCAACCACCCTAGCTGAATTAGTCCAAACACTTACCCAGTTTAGTAAAAATAACTTTCAACCGCATTATTTTGGCATCGTCTGTAGAAAACTAGAAATTGTAATTGAAATAATAGTGAACACTAGGCAAGCCGTATCTGAGAGGGAGGAAAATAAAAGGATAACATTTCTTTCTCCTCCTCAACCTCAGCAAGGATCACATACCCTAGGACCCA
>JACGDI010005234.1:0-11288 GCA_014898725.1 Jacaranda copaia | reverse complement strand
CTATCTGCTCGGACCCGACCAGATCTCGGACGAAGGTGTTGGGCCAACTGGGCCCCTGCACCAAATTGTATTTTTGCCACATTTAATGCCTTGATAGGTAGCGTGCCTCTGCATTAATGGTGCATGGTGTTCTAGTACCACCTCTCCCTCTACTCTTATCAGGAGGCAGACCTCTAGAGAACTATTTTATCCCAAAAAGTAAAAGGTGGTACAACTTTGAATAGTACAGGAATGAGAGATGACATATAGCCCCCATGCAAGGACAAAAGTTCTCTACACTAGATAGGGGCATCTTTGACATGTTATCCACCTAGAGAATGCTATAAATACCCCATTGCCAGCCACTCTCAAGGTAGACTATTCTTCACTTTATGCTCTTACTCTACTGCTTGATTTTCTCGCTCAAAAAATACTAATTTGAATGCCGGAATGCCTTAGCTGAGGGCGCTTCAGCAAATCTGGCATTTGCTGGTGATTGTAGATCTCAGCCCAAGGAGAATTCACTATTGGATCATTCAACCACCCTAGCTGAATTAGTCCAAACACTTACCCAGTTTAGTAAAAATAACTTTCAACCGCATTATTTTGGCATCGTCTGTAGAAAACTAGAAATTGTAATTGAAATAATAGTGAACACTAGGCAAGCCGTATCTGAGAGGGAGGAAAATAAAAGGATAACATTTCTTTCTCCTCCTCAACCTCAGCAAGGATCACATACCCTAGGACCCAATGCTCCACCAAAGCAAGTTGTTACCTTAACCATACCCCAGCTAATGTAGCTAATCCCACCATACCCCACTTCAAGCTGGGACATTACATGAAAATCCCTCCATAACCTCTTTACTAGATTCAACATAGAGGTGTTGAAAATTGACAACCCCAAGATCGAGGTCTTGATTGATGTCCTTTTCTTAGGGCTTAGGCATAAAGAGTGCGTCAATAGTTTGGTATAGTAATGCTCACAGTCGATAAAGAAGTTGCTCGACCTGGCGAAGAGGTGTATGACCTAGAAAGAGATGAACATACTAAAATTCAGCAACCCCAAGGTTGAGAGAAAGAAAAATAAAGAGAAAGATGACTAACAGGAGAGAGAGGGTCATCAATCTCCCATTAAATGCTTCCATGATTATGCTCTGCGCAACCTCTCAAGGAAGGAGGTGCTATTCACAATCCAGCACAACAACCTCTTCAAGAAACCAAGGAAACTAACCAAGACTGAGGTAATGAAAAAATCAAAGAAATATTGCCGCTTTCACAAGAAAAAGAGCCACAACATAGAAGATTACTTCAATCTCCATGATGAAATCAAGAGGCTGATCAAATAAGGTAATCTCAAGCAATATTTGGTGAACGCATCTGGACAGAAGGAGGTAAAATCGACCAGACTCCTTGTAGAGAAAGATTGATTAGCCTTAAGCGAGAGGACAAAGGAAAAAAACTCATCCAGGATAACTGACTACCCATTTGATGAGTAATTGACATGATTGTGGGAGGTCCCACTGCGGAGACTCAAAATTAATAAGGAGGCAGAAATAGAGAAGGCTAGAATCAACCGAAGCTTTCCCAATCAAAATAATATTCCATTTGTCTACCAATGCGGAGCCCATTGTTTTCACCGAGAATGATATTGCCTATCTTGAGGGCAAAAGTATCGACCATAAAGTTGACTGTCCCATGGCAATCTCTGTTGAGATTAACAACTTTAATGTAAGAAATATTTTGGTCGACAATGGCAGCTCTACCAACATTATTTTTCTCTCAACATTAAAAAAGATGAATCTAGGCCAGCTAAAATTTGAGTTTGTATGCACACCTCTAGTTGAATTCAGAAGGTTGAAAATCATACGAGAAGGCTCCATAAACCCATCTACATCATTCGAAAGGCACCCCATAGGAGAACACTCATGATAAATTATTTGGTCATTGATGCCCTATTTACTTACAATGCTATAATTGATTGACTAGCTCTCAATGATTTCTGGGCCATTGTCTCAACTTATCATATGAAAATTAAATTCCTAACTTTGGTAGGCATGGGTGAGCTACTTACAATATTAAGGACGCATGGTAATGTTACATAATTTTAGTCAAGTCGAGCGAGCAGAAAACTCAACGCAACTGAAGACCTCAAGAGATACCCCTATAGTGGAACTCGAGGAAGGCCAAACTAGCAAAAAGAGAAAGTTGAAAAATGCCAGAGTAGAGCTTATCGGGGAGATCAAATTGATTGAGCTAGAGCTTAGAAACCCTAACAAGACCTCCAGGATTGGAACATATATGGGCCACCACATGGAATGTCTCATGGTCGATTTCTTATGGCAAAACATCGATGTCTTTGCCTAGAAGACATCCAACTTCCACAGGATCGACCCTAGTGTAATTGTTCAAAGCCTCAATGTGAACCCTTTGTACAAGCCTATCAAGTTGAAGACGAGAACTTTCAATGCCAAGAGGTGCTAGATCATCGCGATGGAAATCAACAAACTCTTAAATGCAAGCTATATTATAGAAATTCAGTACCTATCTTGGCTTTATAATGTTGTACTCATGCTAAAGAATGAAGAAAAATGGTGCATGTGTAACAATTTCACTAATTTGAATAAAGCTTGCCCTAAAGATGCTTACTCCTACCTCATATAGATTTATTAATGGATTCCGCTACTAGTTGTGAATTATAAAGTATGATAGGTGCTTTCCAAAGTTATCACTAGATATTCATGACACCCGAGGATAAAGACAAGACCTCTTTGGTAGTCCCCAACAAAGTTTATTGCTTTTTGGTCATGCCATTTGAACTTAAAATTATAAGTGCAGCCTACTAGAGACTAGTCAACTTTATGTTCGAGAATGAGATCAATAAGTCCATGCAGATTTATGTCGATGACATGATTGTCAAAATAGAGAGGGTTGAAGACCACCTACTTGACCTTAACCATACCTTTGCCATACTTCGAGCATTTAGCATGAAATTAAACCCAAAAAAGTGTACGTTTGGGGCTTGAGGGAGTAAATTCTTAGGTTACATAGTTAGCCAAAGGAGCATTAAAGCTAATCTATAGAAAATCCAAGCAGTGTTGGATATTACACCACCTCAAATAGTTAGAGACGTACAGTGGCTGGTCAAGAGGATTATAGCCCTTGGTAGGTTTATTATCTATTTAGTCGATAAGAGCCTACATTTCTTTAAGATACGAAGGAATGCCAAAAAGTTAGGTTTCCAGTCAAATGAATAGTATGATTGGGCTCCAGCCGAATTGAAGTAATACTGGTCCTTGCTCCCTATGCTCACCAAGTCAAAACTCAGAGAGGTAATGCATATTTACTTAGCTATTTTTGAAGCCTCAATCAGCTTAGTTTTAGTCTCGATCAGAGATAGAAACTATTTATTATTATAGCAAGGTACTGCAAGGTCCAAAGAATAACTACTTGGAGATCAAGAAGTTTGCCCTAGCATTAGTCGCTGCCACTCAAAAGCTGCGACCATATTTTCAGTCATATGCAATGATAATGCTAACAAACCAGCTATTGAAGTAAGTACTCTCAAAGCCAGACACATTTGGGAGGTTAACAAAATGGGCCATTGAGTTAGGAGAATTTAACATCACTTTTGAACCTAAAACAGCCATTAAATCTCCCCAAAAAGAGTTGCAAAACCCATCTTGTTTGAACGTTACATGTCGATAGGTCATCAACCATGTCAAGAGATGGTGTAAGAGTAGCTCTCTATTCCTTGTTAGCAGAAGAGTATGACTTCACAGTCAAGCTCGATTATGTTGTCACCAATAATGAGGTGGAGTATAAAGCCCTCCTCACTAGAATGAGGATAGCACTTAACTGAGGGGTGAAACACTTAGCAACAATCACAAACTCCCAGTTGCTCGCGGAATAGGTTGAAAGAAATTTTGAGGCTTAGGACTCGATGATGAGCCAGTATTTGTCAGAGGTCAAAAGACTATAGTAGTTATTCAAAAAGTTCACACTCAGCTAGGTGCCTCGATTAGAGAACGAGCGAATGAAAGCCCTATCCAAGTTTGCCAACTCGACCAGAGGTACAAGAGACAAAACTATAACTTTTCTAGTTGCCGACAAACATCAATAGGCACCGTCAAAAGGAATTTTATGGGGAACATTAAAGAGACACTTCCTTCATGGAAAGATTCAATAAAGCTCTACTTGAGTCCCGAGATAGTTCTTAAAGATAAAAATGAGACATGCCAGCTTTAAGGACAAGATACCAAGTTTGCACTAGATGAACATAGCCAGCTTTATAAAAGGTTGATCTTCAAACCACCCCTAAGGTGCTTGGACCCTGACTAAGCTTACGAGGTCCTACAAGATATCTATGCAGGCTTGTGTGGGAACCATTCAAGAGAAAAATCCCTTACTCATAAGATCATTATATACGGATACTTTTGGCCCACTCTACTAAAAGATATTGTTAACTTTGCTCAAAAGTATCCATCATGTCAGATCTACTCGAACATCTTGCACCAGCTTGCTATGCCCATGATTAATGTTCAAGTTGCTCAACCATTTAACTAGTGGGGAATTGACATTTTGGGGTCCTTGCCAAAGATAACAGGTTAAAGAAAGTTCATAATTTTAGCAGTTGAATATTTCACCAAATAGGTCGAGGCCAAAGTCATTCCAAAAATAACTAATGCCACCATCAATAGTTTTATCTAGAAAAACATCATCTGCTATTTTGGTCTCCCTAAAGTCCTCATTTCAAACAATGAGACACAATTTCATAGCAGAAACACACGAAGTTGGTGTAAAGCCTTGGGGATCACCCAAACAATTCACCTTAATTGGGAACTCTCAGTCTAATGGCAAGATAGAGGTAACGAATAAAACATTCTTTGACCATTTGAAAGCCAGAATACAGGGGATCGGGTGGAGCTAGGAAAATAACCTTCAAATGTGTTATAGGTTATAGGACGACCCCCCATATAGCCATGGGTCATAGCCTTTACAGTTTGGTTTACGATTCTAAAGTTGTCATCCCCTCTGAGCTAATACAACACACAGCTCGAGTGATCTACTTCAACCCGATCAGAAACATATCTGAAAAGAAACCCAACTTGGAGACAATCGATGAGCTGAGGTAATAAGCCTAAAATACCATGCAACATTATACATCAAAGATGGCAAAGAACTACAATAAAGGGGTTTGACCATGCTATTTTAAGGTCAAAGACTTAGTTCTCAAAAAGGTAGAAGTATCCAAGAACATTGGCAAACTTAACCTAAAATGAGAGGGGCCCTATACTATCATAAAGGTGTCAAAGCACAACACATATCAGCTAGCCAACATCAATGATGAAGAACTTCCTCGCCTACAAAATGCCATCAACTTGAAGAACTTCTATATATAAACACTTTGTAATGAACTTTGTATTATTTGATATAAATAAAATCTTTAGCAATGCTACTATCATTCACTTGTGATGCTACAACCGCGAACATTCCCATCTATCTTGTGTGACCCACAGTTTCAAGTTGATTCCATAGTCGACCTAATGAGCAACTTCAAGTTGCCAAATCAATGCTTCTAAGCCCAAAGTTCCAACTCGACCACGCAATCAAACCAAGAAATAGTTTCAGCTACCAAATCAAAGCTTTTGAGCCTAAAGTTCTAAGTTGACCCCGTAGTCAACCCAAGAAGCAACTTCAAGCTACCAAATCAAGGTTTCTGAACTTGAAGTTTCAAGTCAACCCCATAGTCGACCCAAGAAGTAGCTTCAAGCAACCAAATCAAAGCTTCTGAACCCAAAGTTTCCAGTGACCATGTAGTTGACCTGAGAAACAACTTTATGCTGTCGAATCAAAGCTTTCCAACTCAATGTTCATAGTTGACCCTGCAATCGACCAAAGAAGCAGCTCTCAGTTGCCAAATCAAGAAATCAAACTTCTGTAGTCAACAATAATGGTCGACTCCATAGTTAACCCAATCAATGGCTTTACGCCAATGATTAAAGGCCTTTTAGTGCCCATAAATGACTATAATCGATCAACTAAGTCAAGTCAAGTCATATAACATTTTACCAAAAAATGGTCAATCACATCTCAAGTACATAATTGAGCAAGACCCTAATCGAAATAGGTGAATTTATCTAAATAATGACCATGAGCTTTAACTATGTAGTTGAAGGCAACCTGGTAACAAAATATTAAACACACAAATTTATTTCGATGAAAGTACGCAGTTGTTTGCAAAGGTAATATCCTTAATTGACCCTAAACTTTGATATAGGGTTTTATGTTATTAATTCGATTATCAACCATTCATATTCAACAAGACTGTTAGGTTAAAGCAAAGAAAAGTGCAAAAGAGCCAACTATACATTAATCAAGATAACAGTTATGTTTCACTGAACGAAGTTTTTGATTACAAACTTGAAGTACAAACTTCTTTACAAAGAAAAAAAGGATGGATGGGTTACAAAAAGGGCAACATAGCCCTATGATTGGCGATCATAATCTAGGAGGTAGAAACTTCAATTATTGCTTGACCCGTACTCTTCCCTCCCAAGCTGCTTGAGCACCTTCCTCGATAGCTTGGTCAACCTCATCGCTCAACAAATTAAAACCACCACATCTGGCTCAGGCATTGCTGCTACAAAGGGGAGAATAGCTTGTGCTAGTCGTGAAGGCCAGACCTTATCAACCATAAAGTTCATTTGGTGTAGCAGATATTCGCCGGCATCGACCATGCCATCCCAGATCTCAAAAGAAAAATTGTTGGCAAAGTTAAACTTCTTCACCATGATAGTGAGCCTCCTTGACACCTCCACCGACCTTTATTGAGCAACGATCATAGACTCAATTGAAATGTCTCCTATAATGCCCCTTTTAGCAGCGGTCTCCTCGAGCTTAAGATAGGGCCATAGCTACTCATCTAGGATAGGGCTGATATGATCTTTATCTTCTACCTGAAGCGCGTAGCCTAAATACTCGAGCTACCTGATAGCCTTATCAAAGGCAATCCTCACATCATCGAGCAAAAAGACCACATTTGAATCATAAAAAGCTGAGCAAAGCATGAATAGTTGCACTATCTCCCTTCACATTAGTAGAAGCTTCCTAAAACATTCTACTAAGGCTACCACAACATAACATTATGCCTCACTATCTGATTAGAGTTGTAGCTCTACTGCACGTCTACTCGAGCGTTGTGTAGCAGCTCATCCATTTCAATTTTTCTCTTGGATGGTTCCAACCAACTGCTAATCTTTTGTATTAAGCTACTCACGGAGGTCTATAACTTCCTTACTCAATTGATCAACCCTAATCTAGGATGATTCGAGCTATACTTTTAGGGTTTTCATATCCCCTTCCTCTTGCAATTGCTCCCAATTGACCAGAGTAAACTCCAACCTTCGATAGAAGTGATAGCCAAGTTGGCTCACCTGAAAGGAAAAGTTATTCATTAGAAAAGTATGATCGACAAAAAAAATAAAGCGTTCGATGAGAAAATTAAATCAACCATACACTTACCATATTACAGTGGTATGCTAAAATCTTAAGTGATCTAACTTGGCTCAAGTCCATGAACTTTCTTTAGTTGGACACAAAGAACCCGGCCACCATGCATTTGAGGGCTACAACCTTGATTGACTCAAACAACATTATTGAGGTTAAGTTTATGGATAGCCATGTTCGCTTCAGCCCCGAACTTGGGCATCAACATCTTTAGTAGTTGAAATAGTACCCCATCACTACATTTCTCAAATAGGTCATAACCAATCAATAGGCTAGCTACTGCAGCTTTACCTTTGCTCTTGTCACCTGTCGCCCTCTTGGGAGCAGGACCTCCTTATTCAACCATTTACCTTTTACCCCGGCTGTTGCCTGTTGTTGTCACTAATTGTGTAGGAGATGCCCTCGGGGTCGATTCCATGGCAAAGAGTGCTTAAACTATGGTCAAGGGTATTGGGCCATAGTCCAGGCCCCCTTTTGTTGAGCAGCCATTGCCTAGTGGCACTCCTCATTCTTTTAAGCACGAGTCATCGCCTCTTATCTTGTTCAGTTCATTATCTCTTCTCAATCTGCCAATATAATGCAAAAGTAATATAATTATACTTGACCAAAAAGATGCATGAAACAGAATCATAATAATCGATAGAGAACTACTTAGTCAATCACCTGTGGGCAAGTTTAGCCTAACAATAAGCTGGCTAGCACCAAACACCTTTTCTCGATTAAAATTAAGGTCTCCATTTAGTCAAACTCAACCAAATCCCAAATGAAAGTGTTTAGCCAGCTATGGATCACATATCCCAATATCTCAATGTGCCCCCCTACCACCCTACCGGTATATTAAACCCCTCGGGTCCTCAAACATAAAGAAAATATTTTTTTTACTCTTGGCCATAGGAGGAGGATGAGGTTACTAAGAATTGTCGATGCGGCCATGTCGTAAGGTAATATAACCTAAATTTCTTGGTGCTACCAAACTTTTGGGACATGGGGAGATAGAAAAGATTGGAGAAATTGGCAAAGAAAGCTAGCTGTTCAAACAAGTGCATTAACACGAAAAAACTGTATATAGTCAAAAAATAGTTTGCTAGGAGTTGCATTATATTGACCTTTAGACTGCTAAAGAGGTCGATCATAGTTGGTGAAAGGGAAAACCTAAGCCCACACCTAAACCCCTCTTCAAAAATGGTGATCACCTCTTTGAAGGTCGATGCATCTTATCTTGTGGATCAAGAGCTAAGAGTTCATACTTAATAAGAACATGGCAAAGCTCCCTAATGCATACCAGATCAGCTAGGGCAATCTTTGAAATAATCTCACTATAATAATTAGGGGTGAAAATTCAACCATGCAACGCTGGCACCTCACTTGGTCTAGCCTCACCCCCAAAAGTAGTTGACTCGTCACTTGAGCTGCTGAAAGTCGAGTTGTCGCTTGACAACTACTTAATGTTTTCTCACTCTTATCTTCCCTATGGAATTGTATCCCCTGGGACTTAGTGTCCTCACTATCCGAAGTGTTCAACATGTTTAACAAGTAACTGAAGAAAAACTGAAGCTGAAAGATAAAACTTATGGGATCTCGATGAAAACTCTAAAAGTGCAAAATGGGAAGAAATGCTTTGAGAATACAAAACTCGACTAGACCAAATGCAGTAAAAGTGTAAAATGAGTGTTTTCACCATAATTATTTATAGGCACTCGAATGCAGGAACTCAATTGGCGGTAATAATTACACAGCCATCATCTGGTGCTTCGTATAGCTCAACATAATAGACGCATTAAATGCACTAAATCTTGGTCAAGTATTAAAAACACTAGTTAAGAATTCAAAAACCCTGGTTGAATGTCAAAAACTATTAATCAGCCACTTATCTACTCCCTGCTCCTTCCCATCAACAAGTTCATTTAGGATCGCGAATGGGGGGGACTCATGATATGGGATGGCCTAATGAGCCAAACCCAATAGTTATCAACTTCAGAGTATGTTCTAGCTCACTTCACATTTGAGACCCAGTTGGGCCGTCAACCATCACTTTTTCACTTGTGCAATAACCTAGGCCAAACTACTCAACCATAACCTCCAAGTTGAATAAAGTGTTCTCAATCGTATTCGACATGAGGCTTCAAGCCTCCCGCTCCCTTCAACTATTTCTCTAGTCCACTATGAGTCGACCAGAAGGGTCATCCCTGCTCCAAATTATTGAGTATGTTATTTAAATTTATAAAAAATTATATTATTTAAGAGATGGGTTTAATTTTAATTTTAATTTTATATTTTTTACTTATTTTATTTTTAATTGATAAATAAGTTTAATCAAATTTGATTAAATTTCTTTAAATATGTTTATAAATTTAAATTTTTAACTTTTGATTCAACTAGAAGTTAAGACAATTCAATATTTAAAATTTTTTATTAATAAGAAAATATATTTAAATTTATTATGAGTAATTTAAACAATGTTAAAATTACACCCATGGTGTGGGAAATATAATAAATAGGCATTTCTATCTAAGAGATAACCAGAACAATTGTTGGAAAATATTTTTTATTCTCATATAAAATTTTGAATGATGTAAGCAAATTTGTTAATGGAGGCTAATGGCACTTCAAAAATGTTAAACACATTGAAATATTGGGGGATAGTGTAAGTTCTTTGGGTTTATTTATAAATAAGTTAAATTTTAGGGGGTTTTATATAATTAATCCAAATAATAATGTTAAAGATATTATATTTAACAGAAAATATGGCCTTTCCCTTCAATTTAACAATGGAGGACTACAAATGTTAAAAGAATTAGAAAATTTGGACTAAAAGTGTTGAGCCACATAAGTTGATTTGTACGGTTAAACTTTCCCACCATTAAAGTTTTGGGGTTTTCTTCATTACTATTTATTAAAGATAAATCATCCTAACAATCATCTAATTATCTTTTAACGAATATCGAATACTCTTCAAATATAAAAGAAAAAATTAGGCCCTTCCGGCAAAAAGTATCTTCTTAATATCGTAGAAGCATCAAAACGAAAGAGGCATATTATTACAAGAAAAAAACAAGAAACTGCTTCTTCCTTCACAAGAAAAAAAATATGCGAGAATGTATCATGCAATGTGCGACCAAGACCTACTCTACTTATAATACATGTACAACTTTGCACAACTCAGTTGAGTATGCACATCATATTGTTGCCCCAGAAACACAATTTCTTCTTGAAAATCAAAATCCTAAATCACAATTTTCTGTTCACAGCACTGAAGATTGAAGAATCCTCTTGATTTCTTGAAATATTGTTGATGTCAAGATACTACCGGACAGCCTTCAAACAACGCTCCCTTTGCGGTGGGGCAAGAAGCATATGGACATCCATCAAGATCATTTCCCCACCAGTCAATGCTAATGTTCTCCAGGCCCAAACACATGTACAACAGGACCCCCGTAAATGCCAAGCTGGCATCCAGTGCTCCCGAGAGAACGTAATTGTGGCGCTGCCACAAGTCTCGCCTAGATCTATAAACTACATAGCCAGATAGAAATCCAACAATAATCCATGTGGTGTAATTGACAGCAGTTGCTGGAGGCATCATTCCACAGGCCCCTATCAAGACGGGCATGTTTATGAGTCTGATCCACTCTTGACTCGGGAATACCTTTGTAACCAACCAGACTGATAGAGGAGCTATGGCTCCACTGAGGAAAAACCAATTGATCATTCCATAAGTTCATTGGTCCCCAAAAATCTTTCGTGGGCCGTGTAAACGGCTTAATTTTTGAGCCAATTAAAAAATGACATGTGTAAATAATATA
>JACGDI010005233.1:567171-634988 GCA_014898725.1 Jacaranda copaia | reverse complement strand
TTTGTACTTAATGTGCTTGAGTTTTGTACTCCATATTGGCTATATTTTGTACTTTAATAGGGGATAATTCAATAGTTGATATTTTGTACTTAATGTGCTTGAATTTTGTACTTCATGTTGGTATATTTTGTATTTCAATAGGGGATACTTCAATACTTGATTCTTTATACTTAATGTGCTAGTCTTTTATACTTTAATTGTTAACACTTTGTACCTAATGTGCTGTATTTTGTACTGCATGAGACCAAAGACATTAGTCCAATTCAGGTGGTAGAGGAACCAGCAAGCCTAAAGATTGAAGTGCCTGATCCCTATGAAGGAAGGATTGATTATAGAGGTCGTGAACTTATTCTAGTAGAAAAGCGAGAAGTCATCAACAACTTTATCAGAAGAGATAATTTTGGATAACAAAATTTGTTTATTATTTTTCTTTTGAATAAATTGGTGTCTGAACTAACAATTAACAATTGTGTAGGGTGACTGTTTGGGAGGGAGCAAGACAGTTTCTAGATGGAAAAATCTTTTGTGAGCTCTTATTTGGAAGAAAACTTACCAGTGATATAGTGGACTACTACATGTCGATATTATGTAGCCCATCTTTCGACAACAAGTGTAACCACAAGGTGTGGTTTACGTCTGCAATAGTGTAGGTATGTGGCAGTTTTCTAACTTAATTTAGATCACATTTCCAATGAGTATAACCATATGTTTTATATTTCATAGGTTGATATATTAGACATACTCGAGGGATGCAACTTGAAGGATATGACGGATGAAGAATTCGTGGAGATGATATATACATTTAACTCCTTCACCTATAAAGATTTGAAAGACCTCACATTGGATGTTGTAAACCAGTGTTGTTACATAATCCTACCGATTTGTCGGCACCGTCATTAGTTTTTGTTTGTCCTCAACACCTCGACTCGTTTTTTCTTATATATGAATTTAATAATGGTCACCATATACAAACTGACAGCTACTGCTATTGTAAGTTTGCTTCCTTTCCCTATGATTTTTTCATAAAGTAGGAGTCAACAACTGATCAATATTTTTGTAGGCTTCATTCTATTTTCGGTACATGAAACTTTCATTGTGGTGTCGTGTGGATGAATACAAGAGGCAAAAAAAAAAAAAAGAAAATCAAATAGCAAAAGGGTATAGTGGATTGCGGTGTCTATGTATGCCTTTGGGTAGAATATTTCACTAAAGACACCTTAAAGTTTTGGAGGTTTGCTGGAACAATTGATATGGACAAATACCATGCAACAATGGCATATACAATATTAAGTCATGAAAATGCCAGGATTTGAATCACACTTTGTATGTAAATACATATATAAATTGAAGCATACTTTGTATGTAATATTATTTTGAATGTAAGTGTAGTTTTCCATCAAGCATTTATAATATTTTAAATTAAAATTGTGCATGAATTGAGTACAATTTGAGAAAAATGAAGTATAAAAGTGGAAAAAATAAAGTATAACCGTTGTGTTGATGTAAATATGCACAATTTCATGAAAATTGTGCAATGAATTTGAGTATAATATGAGAAAAATAAAGTACAAATCCAAAAAAATAAGGCATAAAACATGTATCGTTGAAGTGCACTTCAATTTCATTGAACACAAGGAGTGAATCAGAGTACAATTTGATAGAAATGAAGTACAAACTTAGAATAAACAAAGTATAAAATGTCTTTCGCTGAAGTACACTTCAGTTCAATTGAAATGCCCAGTGAATTTAAGTACAATTTGAAGGAAATGAAGTGCAAATCCAGAACAAACAAAGTATAAATTGTTTTTCATTGAAGTACACTTTGATTTTGCTGAAACTGGGAAACCAATTTGAATATAATTTGAGGAAAATGAAGTACAAAGCCAGAACAGAGAAAGTATAAGATATGTTTCTTTGAAGTTTACTTCAATTCACTTGAAACTAGGCAGGAAATGTGAGTACAATTCGAAGAAAATAAAGTACAAACCTAAAACAAACAAAGTATAAAATGTGTTTTGTCGAAGTACACTTCAGTTCTATTGAAATTGGGTAACCAATTTGAGTAAAATGAAATACAAATTTTGAACAAACAAAGTGTAAAATGTGTTTCTTTAAAGTTTACTTCAATTCAACTGAAATTGGGTAGGGAAGTGAGTACAATTTGAAGGAAATGAAGTACAAACCTAAAACAAACAAAGTATAAAATATTTTTGTTGAAGTGCACTTTAATTTCAATGAAACTGGGCAGCTAGTTTGATTACAATTTTAGGGCAGTGAAGTACAAACCTAGAAAAAACAAAGTATACGATATGTTTCTTTAAAGTTCAATTCAATTTAGTTGAAATTGGGTAGGAATTTTGAGTATAATTTGAGGAAAATGAAGTACAAACCCTGAACAAGTAAGGTATAAAGTGTGTTTCTTTAAAGTTCACTTCAATTCGATTGAAACTTGTTAGTGAATGTGAGTACAATTTTGGTGTACTAAAGTACAAACATTGAACTAACAAAGCATAAAATATATTCTTTTGAATTACACTTATTGTAATTAAAAATTATTCTCTAATAATTAAAATGATTGTTATGTACAATATTTTGAAATTATCGTATTATGTGAACTACGTATTTGTATCAGTGATATTGTGGATATTATCATCAAATTCTCATTTGTTAACATCTTTGAAAACATAAGAATTCTTTCATTACTACAATTGACAATACTCATTCGTTGAACACGAGTGGTTAACAAATTAAAACTTTAATATAATTATATTCATATGATAAAAATCACACACATTTTTATAATTTGGTCATTATTTACCAAGGCTTAAAATTCAAATCATTGAACAAATTTCAATTCAACAATATTAGTAAAAATATTAAGGTATTAAATTCAAAATTGTCGAAATAAGGAAAAAATATTTTTTGTTGAAGTACACTTCGATTTCAATGACAATTTGAATACAATTTGAGGGAATTGAAGTGCAAATCTAGAACAGATAAAGTATAAAATGAATCTTTTGAAGTTTACTTCAATTCAACTGAAACTAACCAGGGAATTTGAGTACAATTTGAAGGAAATGAAGTACAAATCCAAAACAAACAAAGTATAAAATATGTTTCGTTGAAGTACATTTTGATTTCAATGATAATTTGAGTACAATTTGAGGGAATTAAAGTACAAATCTAGAGCAAATAAAGTATAAAATGTGCTTCTTTGAAGTTCACTTCAATTCAATTGAAACTAGGCAGGGAATTTGAGTACAATTCCAAGAAAACAAAGTACAAACCCAAAATAAACAAAGTATAAAATGTGTTTTGTTGAAGTACACTTCAATTCTATTGAAACTGGGCAGCCAATTTGAGTAAAATTTTAGTAAATAAAGTACAAACCCTGAACAAACAAAATATACAATATTTTTTGTTGAAGTACAAAATTTAACTAATTTACTGATTCTTTGTAGGTTCGACGACTATGCCTTGTTCTACCACACCTTTTACACTTAATTACACTTTTCTCAATTTGTGATGGAATTCTTTGTGTCCTTCTACGCCTAGGCTGAGATCGGCAATTAGGTGCATTAATGAGGCCATCATTATTTGGCAGGAACAGATTCATATCAAACATAAGAATAGGGTTTATCACTGCTTGGTATGCTTGTTGATACATCTCAACTCAGTAATATTGGTCGGTGAAGTCATATGGTGAAAGTTACTTTAACTCAATCCAAGCACAAGCATGTTTGCATGGTATTTTATCAATCTGTCATGCTCTGTATGAACAAACCCTGCCATGTAAATCTACAGTATATGATTTATCTTGCTTAATCACCTCAAAGCTCCAACCGCTAGACATGAGAACTTTTAAGTTACGAGAATGCATATGATTGATTGCCAACTTCTTCTCTTGCTTGGGACATATTTGATCAACCATCTTATGAGATTATTCTCATCGATGATGCATCATAACCATTATTTGCATGTGTATGTGATCAACTATGGCTGCAACTAGCATAAATCGGGCTGGTTTAACCTAATTATTCCAACATTCTATTGATAATTATTTATTACCCCCCATCGATCTCTACTAAATAAGGAATTTGCCCAACATGGTGGGTCAGACTGCATAATAAAGTATGTGGCAAGCAGCAACGACTCCAAGATGCTGCCTATATATTATGTATACTCCTGCCTTGTAGGTGCATATGCAACTTGCATAAAAATAGAGCACTAATGTTTCTTGTTATGTAGAGGGTACTTTCTTAATACTTGAATTTAAAATAATAGAACAATAATGTGCTAAATGTTATGAATTAGAGTTTATTTCACATAATTGTTTTACCAACAAAGATAAAGTACACTTATTTGTTTCTTAAAGTTATCCACTAAGTGCCTCAAGCAATATGCATGGTGGCTACTGGGAAATATCATGGGAATGGCCTTAGGAAGACCTGGATGTTGATTGGAGAAGAAAGTGAACCTTGATAAGCCAGACAGATATTCAGAATCTAAGATACTTCTTAGCTTGAAGCAGAACCACTCTCAATTAATATCATTTTCAGAGTCAACAACTACATATGTTAGCGTGAATAAGTCATCATTGGCATTCTTACTGACAATACTAAGTAAGCATCCTTTGTATTTATTTTAAATATGGGTGTTGTCTAAAATTATCAACGGCCTGTATCCTCTGAGAAAACCAATAAGGCAGGCATTGAAATATATAAATAGCTGATGAAAATTTTGACTAATCGGCCAATCTCACAGTTTGCAATACTTCCAAGGTTTGTCCTCTTTAAAGCATCATAGTACCAGCTCAACTTATCATAAGATCCCTTCTTAGTACCATGGATGTCTTGCATAGTTATTCCTTACCCATCCATGCTTTATGGTACCTAAGTTCCACACTGTATTCTCTATGGACATTTTCCAATATGATAGAGGGCCGATAACATAGCTGTGATATCAATTTATCCTTTACAATGTTAGCAACCCATGCGAAATCGACTTTAGAATGTCCCTTTATTCAAAGATTAACCTCACAACATGTGCGCTCCAAATTGCATTTTTGAATGCCAAATAATTTATCAGCCTCATGCCTTAATGTATAGATTCTCCACTTGCAATTTTCATCATTGCAAATGGATATGATTTTTTTATTGTCATTTTTCTTGTATTTAAATGAACGTAAAATAGATATTGCATAATTCTTAAGCATAATTCTGAACTCCTAAGTATCCCTGAATGTTTGACCCTCTCTATATATGCAATTCCTCCATGTATCAATTGAGTTGCTAGTTAAAGCCAATTTATTGTGCGATCTATTGGTCGAACCAATTTTCTCCTTGACCGCATCCCTTGAGGTTGACAAACGAAGCATAATTTCAAAAAAAAGAAGCACAATTTTAATAAATTGAAGTATAATTTCAAAACATTTGAAGTATAAAATCCTAGCAACTGTAGTACAATTTTTGATAATCTATTAATATAGCACTTGAAGTATGAAACTTAAATAATAGAGTACATTTTATGTGAAATGAAGTACAATTTCAGATAACTAGAGTATAAATTTGTACAAAGTGAAGTATAATTTTGAATAGTTTAAGTATAAAATCCTAACAACTATAGCACAATTTTGGATAATCAATAAAATGAACACATAAAGTATAAAACTTTAATGAATAGAGTTCAGTTTTAGGTAAAATAACATATAAAATGAAGTATAATTTCAGAAAAAAAGTAAAATTTTAAATAAAATTTGGATAATCAATAAATAGAACACTGAAGCATAGAACTTCAATGAATAGAGTATAGATTTAGGTGAAAGGAAGTATAATTTCAGAAAAAAATGTACAATTTTAGATAAAGTGAAATATAATAGATTCAGCTAATTAAAGTATAAGTTTAGATAAAATGAAATACAATTTGGAACACTTGAATATAGTACTTCAATGAATAGATTACAGTCTTTGTAAAATGAAGCAAATATAATTTTAGAAAACAGAAGTACAATTTTACATATAGAAAAGTATAATTTCAGAACACGTAAAGTATAAAATTCCAACAAAAGAAGTATAATTTTGGATAATCAATAAATAGAGCACTTGAAGTATAAAAAATCAATAAATAGATTACATGTTAAGGTAAAATGAAGTGTAATTTCAGCAAGAAGAAGTACAATTTTAATAAAATAAAGTATAATTTTTGAATATTTGAAGTACAAAATCCTAATAATTACAGTACAATTTTTGATAATCCATTAGTAGAACACTTGAAGTATAAAACTTAAATTATAGAGTACAATTTTATATAAAATGAAGTACAATTTTAGATAATTGGAGTACAAATTTGTATAAAGTAAAGTAGTTTAAGTATAAAATTCTAGCAACTGCAATACAGTTTGGGATAATCATTAAATTGAACACTTGAAGTATAAAACTTCAATGAATAGAGTACATATTTAGGTAAAATGAAGTATAATTTTAGAAAAAAATAAAGCACAATTTTAGATAAAACAAAGTATAATTTCCAACATTTGAAGTATAAAACCCCAGCAATGGTAGTGCAATTTTTTATAATCATTTAATTGAATACTTGAAGTATAAAATTTAAATAATGGTGTACAATTTTTATCAAATGAAGTGCAATTTTATTTGAAATGAAGTATTATGTAGAATGTTTTAAGTAGAGAAAGATTTTTAAATAAATGGAATACAATTTAAGAACACTTGATGTACAAAACTTTACAAACTGCAGTACAGTTTGGATTTTGTAGAAATATTACCTTAAAATATTACAACTCTTCTTGACACTGTTGCTTGATTCATCCTTTCGGTTTACCAGAATGTCAACAATATTCATCTTCAATGCCAAATACAGTAAGACCATATTCAGAACATCTTCGTTATTAGTCAATGTCACGTACAATTTTTGATGTGGAGCTATATATCGCAAACTGAAGAGTTCGGCATTAATTTCACTCCATTTTTTTGCAAGATTAATGTACATGTCCATTAAAGTCGTAGTATCCTTAATTGACATTATATGGAGCTAGTCTTTATAGCGGCAATTTTCCAACATTTGATTGAACACTTCACTTTCACTATTGGTTGATATTGTCAGAAAAATACATGAAACTCAAAAGCAACTGAGAAGAAGAAGAAATCCAGAAATAATAAAGAAGAAACCCACAAATGATGAAAATGAAAAGAGAAGAAGACAATACAGATGTCGGATTGGTGGTTGTTGGCTCTCACGATTATTCTCGTTTCCGCCATGGAGCTGCTTGCGTTTTTTCTTTTCTTTCTATTTATGGAAATGACATTGCTATTGGTAGAGTTTATTGTTGCTTTTGTTTATGACAAAGAAGTGGAAAAAAAATGAGTAAAAAATATTATACTTAAGGGTATTTTTGTCAAATCAAGTGAGTAGGGAATGAATTCTAAAAATCTAACAAAACTAGGGAGTTTAGTCTAAACAAAATCAAGTGGGAACTGATCACAAAAGTGAAAAATAATTTTGATACTTTTAAATAAATCTCCCTTATAATATTCTATTATTTATTTTAATATATCTTTTTACATATTAATCTACAGTAATTTGGCCTTTTTGAACCTTATCTAATCTACGGAAAATGTATCAATACTTTCTCTTTTTGATCCATATTCTATATTCCAAATCAATACATGATTAATAACTTATCATGGGTCCTATATCAAAGCAAAACAAACAATAAATTAGTAATAATTATGCATGTATAAAACATAATCAATTGAAGCAAACAGAAATAATTTTAGAAGAAGTAAATATAAGTATCCCCTTTTTATTTGGTAAAGTATCATGATGTCTGGCTGCTACTATATACCCGTGTGACAAACCTAAAGAAATTTCAAGGTTCACATAGGTTGGCACATAGACTTGGATTCTCTAATGTCTTACGAAGAGACCCCTATGACCTATGATATCAATGTTCGCGGAAGAGGTTCAGGCTACCAGAGGGGCCAAGGCTAAGCTGAAAACCACTGATCAAGAATTGAGGAAAGCTGGTAAAATGTGTTTTCAATAGGGGTGACAGGAAATGATTAACGAAAATGTTATACAGGATCCACTATTAGAAGGTTCTCAAACTAAAATTTACTCTCAATGGAACAAAAATTGTAGCAAATATGTAGGCTACAAAAAGGACAAGCATGTTAATAACAAACTTGGAGAAGAAAATGCCAAAATGATTAAAGTGTCTTGAAAACCTTCTCAGCCGCTGCTATTGTCTGTTGAATGTCCCCAGAAGTATGTGCCAAGCTAGTAAAACCAGCCTCAAATTGGGAAGGTGCAAAATAGACACCTTCCTCCAGCATTCCTCTGTAAAACTTGGCAAATTTTGCAGTATCACTCTTCTTCGCATCCCCAAAATTGTAAACAGGGCCATCGGTGAAAAAGAAGCCAAACATTCCACTAATGTACCCACCAGAGATTGCATGACCAGCTTTCTTTCCAGCATTCACAATCCCCTGAATAAGTTCACCGCTGATCTTGTTCAAGTATTCATATGTGCCTGGTTCTTTTAGCCTCTTAAGTGTCTGGATCCCGGCAGTCATTGCCAATGGGTTTCCACTTAGTGTCCCAGCCTGATACATTGGTCCTGCTGGAGCAACCATCTCCATTATTTCCCTCCTCCCTCCATATGCACCAACTGGCAGACCACCACCAATAATTTTCCCAAGTGTGGTCAAATCAGGAGTTATTCCAAAATACTCCTGAGCACCACCATAGGATAGGCGAAATCCAGTCATAACTTCATCAAAAATGAGGAGAGCACCATTATCTTTGGTAATTGTGTGCAGGGCATTCAGAAAATCAGGTTTTGGTGGAATAAATCCAGCATTTCCTACAACAGGTTCAAGGATAACAGCTGAAATTTCTCCTTTGTTTGAATCAAAAAGGCTTTCAACTGTAGAAATGTCATTATAAGGGGATGTCAATGTCTCAAAGGTAGCTGCCTTGGGAACACCGGGGGAGTCGGGGAGTCCTAGTGTAGCAACCCCACTTCCTGCCTTAACAAGGAATGGATCAGCATGGCCATGGTAGCAACCTTCAAACTTGACGATCTTTTCACGCCCAGTAAATGCACGAGCCAATCGCAGGACGCCCATGCATGCTTCTGTGCCAGAGTTGACAAACCGAACCATTTCAATACTTGGAACAGCAGAGATTACCATATCTGCCAGGACATTTTCAAGGAGACAAGGAGCACCAAAGCTGGTTCCTTTCTTCATTGTTTCAGCCAAGGCAGCAAGTACCTGCAGATTATCACATGTCACATGCATTTCATAAACCGTAAAAAACACAGAAGTTATGGTCTTCCATTGTCAACCTTCAATTGTTAAGTTACTACCACACAGCGAAAACTGTTAGATCATCTAAAGGTGCCTTCAGTCAAGACCACACTCCAAACCTAACAAACAAAAAATTCTTAGAAAACGTATGGAAGAAAATATTCCCTAGGCCACAAAAGGCTTGTATATCACCAGAGCCCATGGCCCCATTTCCTAATTAAGTGTAAACATCATTGCAGGAAAGACAGATCCTCCAGACCTAACTTTCCAGGATACAAACTTTTAAAAATCTTCAAAAGCTGCCTTCTATTTCTGTATACTCAGAGTAACCCAGCATTTTCTGTAACATGTGAAGTTTATTCTTTAATACGTTTACAAACGGAAGCATTCAACAACTTCGGAAAGATGTCATAGATTCCTGTTTATTTGATGTCAACACAGGCAATAACTAAGGCAAGCAACAGACCTCATCATCTGCATGACCAATAATGGCTGGCCCCCATGAACCGACGTAGTCAATGTATTCATTACCATCAATATCCCACATGCGTGAGCCCTTGACAGAATCAATCACAATAGGCTGACCACCAACTGATTTGAAAGCACGTACAGGGGAATTTACACCTCCAGGCATCAATTCCTGTCAACGGTCAAAACATATTGGCTTCAGTAAATCTACAAAATTTTGTCACATTTAATCAAAGGCCACATAAGAGTGTTATGACAGAACTCAACACATCAATTAAGACAAAAACATCTTCCACGAGAATAACAAAATGCTAATTCAGAGGCTGATGCCCCCACTTGCACCTACAACAGCAGAGATGTGCAGTATATCAAAAATTTTCTTCCACAAAGCTAAGTTTCATTCAGTTTGCAATTCAACAAGGGAAAGGTAATAGAAACAGCGAAAACTAATATCGTCTGTCTTCTTTCCCTGGAAGGGTCTCATACTGATTAGACACAAAAATTCATAAACTGCAAACTGATTATTTAACTGGGATCAAGATACTTTGCCATCTGAACTATGCGTGTTTTTACACTTTACTAATAAAACTCTTTTTTGTGACATTTTACCACCTGAACTATACTTTTTCTTTCACATTGCCATACATGAACCAGTTTTGATAAAATATTTCATGGTATTCCATTACAGGAGTCTTTTCTAAAGGTGTTTTTTAATACTTTATTAAAAAATAACCTATTTAAACTAGAATTATCATGAGATATAAACTTAAACGTACTCTGAAAAAAGTTCGTTGCATTTTGCAATTTAACAAGGCTATACCAAAGAGATGACTGTTGTATCTATAAAATTAGAAGATTTTACGATAATATACTTGAAAAAGGGGGCTCCTAACATTGATGTGATGAAGTTTTTCCATAATATTCCACCAGAATTTGTTCGTATTTGGTAAGGTGAGAAAAAAAAAAGTTTAGTTTAGATGGTAAAGTGTCACAAAGAAAAGTTTAGTTAGCAAAGTATAAGAACATGCATAGTTTGGAAGGCAATATGTTTTTATCCCTTATTTAACTCCATGCATTGTAATGTTTCAGTTTTAATTAGTAGATAAATAGCTTAAAATGGAAAATTTCCCCCAATTAGATAGTATAAAAATCTAATTGCCGTTGATTTGAGCCACAGAAGAAGAAAAATATTTGCAATTTTCCAAAAGAAAATATTCAAACTCACACCGGATAGAGAAGTACCAAACAGAAATAGTGAGAATTAATATTGTTGTATTTTGGTGGTGATTTGCCTTCAAAGGCGATCCTAAAGCCTGTAAGAGTGAGGTAGCGATAATAATGCCTTGAAATCATACATTAGTCTCTGTCTACCCAAAAATTATCCGCAGCTCCAGCATTTCAACTATGCTCTCGCCTATTTCATACGCTAACAAAGCATTTGACCAAAACATTTTTTATCCCAGTAATGCCACACTATGAGCCTTAGTTAAATCAATTATTATCATCAACACTAACTTTCACAGTACTGGACAAAGAAAAATTTCTCAAAGGTCAACAAATAGAATTATAAATTTAATCACAAAAGACAGTTTCTGAAAAAAAAATAAAAAAATAAAAATTGAAACTTCTTAAAGATCAATAAAATCTACTCTCAACTTGAGCATAGCATGAATTTGTCACCACATAGCGTCAGAGAACGCAAAAAATATTTGTCGATCTATCAACAATAAAACTATCAGATTACCTTGGCGGCGTTGAAAGCCTCTTCTGATTTCTTGAGAGTGTAAGTTTTCTTCTTCTCCTCAACCACCGCCATCCGGATTACTGAAGCACACAGCTTTTGGCGGCGGCCAACGGCAGTTTGACTCAATTTTGACGGACACGACACCCCTACACTTGTTATTGCAGCCGCCATTTTGGAGCTGTGGTGGTGATGGTGGCGTAGACGACGGCGACCGAGGTGGCTGCGTTTGGTGGGTGATTCTCTGAGCTGCAGTTTCTTTTCAAGAGTCTATCTTTTAGAGCTGTCTTGACTTGAAATGAAGATAAGAAATTCAGATAAGAGAAAATTTCTCGCCCAGTAATTCCGTATTCTGAGTTGGAAAACACACCTTTGTCCCTCTTGTCATGACATATTTAGCCCGTTACATGCTTCCTTTTAATTAGCAATATTTGTACGCCGTCCCATGCTTATAAAATGTATTTGACTAATCATATTATCTTATATATATATATATATATATGTATGTATTTTTATATATTTTTTAGTACAAACTTATTTTCACATTTATTATATAATAAAAATTGACATACATCTAAAATATATATTGATAATGTATAATTATGAAGTTAGCAGTTATATAAAAAAAATCATAGTTCATTATCAAATTAAAGGAAAAAAAATTAAAAATAACTGAAATATTGAGTTTACTTTGTGATAAAAAAAGTTCGCTAATAAATGATGGTTACTTGGATATGTAAATTTTATTAAATATATAAAACATGTAGAAGGACAAATTTAGCACATTTAAAAATTGATATCATAACTTTCATTTTAAAAATTAATGATGTCAATTTTAGTAATACGGGCTTCTCAATTTCGACTAGAAGGTATGGGTTGACCAGAAAGATAAAATTGGATGACATGGGTTGAATCCTATAGCCAATGAACAAACGTTAGGCTAGTCGAGAGGGTTCTCAGCTAAAACCCTATGATGCTTAAGTTAGTGTTCAACCTGAGGATAATTTAGCAGAGTAACGGTTTAGGAAATGTGTAAAAGCATACATTTGTCTCCAAAAGATAGGGTATTTATAGTGTTTAGTGAGGGTTAAAAAAATGAGTTTCTCCTTGATACACTCCAGATCTTGTCTTCCATGAGTAGGGGTAACTTAGGCCTTTTCAACCTAGCCTAGAGCTTTAAAATGGCCGGTTGGCCGGAGAGGGAGTCCATTTTGTCATTAATGCAGATGTGATACGTTGTCAAGCCATTTAATGCGGATAGGATAGTGGTTGAGACTCATTTAATGATGATACAATGGGTGGCAGGGGATGCTATTAATGCTTTTGAAGCCTGCCAGTATTAACTTCATTGGGCCGAGGACACTCAACTTCGAAGTTAGATTTGGACAACCTGAAATGTTGTTGCTCATGGGCCTCATATTTAGTTTTATTGGGTTTGTTACTAGGCCTATACCTTTATTGGGCTTGTGGGCTTACCATATCATGAGTCCCCCCAACTCTGTAGTCTGATCATGCTGAGGTCAGAGTGAGGAGCTGTGTCTTACATTGGTGTGAAATTGACAAAAAATTTTATTTATAGATTGATGAGAATTGCAGAGGTGGGAAAAATATTTTTGAATCTCGACTAGATTCTGAAGGCGGGAATCATTTTAGGTGGTTGCATGGATATTTATGCATAGATGACCAGTGGTTATGCATTTATTAATTGATTACCGATCAAGTTAATCGATTGAAATTCTAGGCTCACCAATAAATAGCTATTTTCACTATTTATTTTTCACTTTTGATGCATTGAATTGAGGTCAAGCTCTGAGTGTTTTTGATCGGGTTTGAGTAATATTTAATTTTAATTCTCTGCACATATCTTTTGTAAGTCTTTCTTTTATTTTGTTTTAGCTTTTCTGCCAATATATCTTTATAATATGTTAACTTCGAGTTCCAATTTGGAGGTTACTTAGTCAGTAGGTGCCTTGACTAGTAGGGTAGGTTCAAGACATCAAGTGGGGGGTCAGGTTTTTTTGGTGGTCGACGGGAAATGAGTGTAGGCCACTTTAGTCTAATTGTTCGCAAGATGGACCTTCTGAGCTCGTAGTTGGGCTATCGAGAGAGGACAATTAGCCTCCTAGGTTAAAGGGTAAGTAGTTTACAACTGCTTATTACAATGAGATTGTGTCAAAAGTGTTGTCGAATGACCTTAGGTCAATAAGGGCAAAATACCATATTCTAGATAAGTTTGAGTTAATTAAATCTATGGTGGTGGATAGAATGAATACCCTTCCTGAGGGGTGTATAATTATTTTTGAGGATGCTATGAAATGTGAGCTTAGGTTTTCGCTAGTTGAGCTAGTAGTCGACATGCTGAGAGGTCTTCAAGTCTGCATAAATCTGTTTCCACCTAATTGTTTCTCCCTTCTATGTAGCTTTATTATCTTGATGATAATTCATCACTAGGCCCCTTCTTGGGCTAATTTAAGTCATTTATTTCATCTTTTGATGTCTCAGAAGTTGGGTTTTGTTGGGGAGTTGGGATTTTACTATTTAACTGCTCGACCACATAGAAAAATATTTGGAATCCCATCCTCATATCATGGCTAAAAGTGGAAAGAAAAATACTTCTATGTTTGATCACCTAGTGGGTCGAATTTAACATTTCAAGAGGGCAGATAATGGGTAGGGTCGATATGAACTCCAACGAGAACCCATTGTTGAATAATGTTTTTATTTGTGATCTTTTTGAGTTTGGTGAGATGGATGCCTCTAAATTCATAAGAGAGAGAAACTTGGTCCTGGTGAAATTATTTACCACCCCATTGAGATTGTATGCTAACACATGCTTAGGTAGAACTAACTTACCAAACTAATCTAATTTATTATTTCTATTTGTAAATCTTTTTGATTGAAATGCACTTATTTTCATTGGTCAACCATTCATGAACCGTGCAAGATAAATTATGATGCAAAAAATAATAGAGGGCGCAGAAATGCCATAAGGCTGCAGCAGCTCGTTGGTGGGTTGTGCAACCTATAGCTAGGGTCGAATAGGTACCTCAACTTATTCCATCACCCATTGCTCAGAGTATAGGAATGACGAGCAGCCATGTTCCTAACAAAAAAAGAAAGTGATTGAGGTCGAGGCACAGGGCACAGCTAAGAAAAGCATAGCCGACAAAGGAAAGAAAAAGGTTATAAATATTGATGTGACTACTTATAAGATGCTCATCCTAGAGCGTTTGTGCAACTTTTTGACCTTTCCTAAACCTTGCTTTGTCCCAAATGTTGGCAATTATCAAATACTACAGTAATGTTGGGTGTTGCTCTGACCTCGGTAACCTCTTTAGCTATGCTTACTACTAGTCTATTCCAATGGGGCTAGGTTGAGATGTTTAATCATGAGCAGCTGGATGCTCTGAAAGCCTCTGCCTACCATGTGAATATGGTTAAGTTTTTGTCGAACTTTTTGTATTATTTTTTGTGAACTTTTCTTTTGATGATATGTTTAATTTCCATAGGTCAGGTAATTGGGATACAACCTCTATTAGAGGCATGAACTTTGCGACACTAATCACTAAAGTTTGGAAGAGAAATGTGAAGAATTAGAGAAAGAACAAAATGACCTATTGAAGATAAAGGTCACATAATTGGAGTCAATAGTTGTTGAACTAACCAAATAGCTTGAAGAAAAAGATGTTGAACTGTTGGTCATAGTCCAAGGCAGGAGCTAGGCAGAGGAGCAACCAAAGAAGCCGCTAAACTTGATCCAAGAAGCTTCATTGTCAGGTTGAGCCTAAAGATACTATAGCTATTTGTGGTATGCTAGGGGCGAGTTTTTCAAGGCGCTACTTGGTATTTGAAAGGAGGCTGTACAATAGTTATGCTCAGCTTGACATTTACCGACATTGGTGTGACTTTCAGTATGGATGATGCCAAGAAAGCGTTCAAAAAGGTAGTGAAACTGCTTGAGTTTTTTGTATATGAGTTCCAACCAAAAGATAAAGCTCAGTTCGATGTCATGAAGAGCAAGCGCCTTAAAGCATTCGATGAGAACACTTCTATTGAAGAGACTACTGTAGTTGCTATTTTGCCTCTTCCTTAGGTCGTTGCAGTGGGGGAATAATTCGCTTTTGTTGGAAATTTTTCCCTAAATATAAAGAACAATGAGGTAAATATGATAGGTTATTTCCTTGTTGAGGAAAGTGTTTTTCTGATGGAAGAAGTTGGGCCATCTCTATCAGCGGGAGCACCTCAATCTAGACTTGAGTAGGAAGTCGAGGGTCCACCACTAGACGTTGGTCTTGACACAACCGATGAGCTCAATAAAGCTGTTGATGAGGAAAGCACACTGGTTCTAGCTAGATGGCTTTTCATCTATGTAATTTTCTTGCTTTTAAATGATGTATAGCCTTGAGGGGCATTTGGATGATGTTTATGGTTTTATGAAACTTTATGAAATTTTAATGTTTTTAGTTGAATTTGCTTTACTCTTGGTGATTTATTTTGTGTGCATCATTTTAGATAGTTTTGACTAGGAGGTTAACTTATATGTGCTAATGTAATTTGACAAATTTAAATTAAGTTTCACTAGTAACAATAACCTGATGATTTGACTTAATTATCTAGCTTAATTAGAAGATTGCAGAGTTGATTTGACCTTTGATCAATAATTGAATCGTAATTAAATTTGATCATGGGACTATGGGGTCAACTTGGTTTTTATTAACAATTGACTCATAAGCAAATTTGATCATGTGACTATGGGGTCGACTTGATCTTTCATTAATGGTTGATTCTAGTAAATTTGATCATATGACTATGGGGTTGTCTTGATCTTTCATTAATAACTATTTGAGAACAGGTTTGATCATGTAACTATGGGGTGCAGTATTATATACATTAAGAAAACATGTCCTTTTTGTAAAATTAGGTCTTAATTTATTCATAGAATTTCTTTAGGTTTGCATTCCATGGTCTGGATAGTTTATTTCCACTCATGTTGACTAGTCGGTAGGAGTTATTCTTTACTACTTTCAGCACGGAGTATGGTTTTCCCACCTTAGGTCGAGTTTCCTAATATTCTTTGAGACTTCAACTTTATTGAGAATTAGATCGCCAGCTTTGAAGCGTCTTGGCTTAACACCTTTGTCATAATGTTTGGCCATGATTGATCTATACCCTTGCATTTTAGTGAAAGCTTACTGTTGGAGCTCGTCGATTGTCTCAAGGTTGAATTTTCATTTTGTTTTTTATCGAGTTGTAATGTATAACTTGAGTTGTATGTTGGATTATCTTTGCTAGAACTACTGCTTCAGAACCATAGACCAAATTGTATAGACTTTGCCTCGTGGAGATTCTTGGGATGGTCTGACAGGCTTAAAGGACTCCTAGGAGGTAATCTACACAGCTTGCTTTAGAACTTTCTAGTTGAGTTTTGATGTGATCTAAAATAGTTCTATTGGTGACCTCTGTTTGACCATTTGCCTGAGGATTTCTGACTAAAGTGAAATGCTGCATAATCCCAAGGATTTTGCACAAGTGTTTGGTTCTCTTTCTTTGGAATTGGGTGGTACTGTCATATATGATCACTTTTGGAAGACCAAATTGATAGACGATATTTTTCCATGGGAAACTCCTTATTGCAGTATTGGTTATCTTGGGTACAGCTTCTACTTTGACCTATTTGGTGAAATATTCCACCGCTACTAGCATGTACTTTCTTTGACCTATAGTTTTTGGAAAAGACCCAACTATCAAAATCTCACAATAGTTGAAAAGCCACGTGATTTGCACCGGGATGAGGGTTGTAGCTAGTTGATGAGAGATGTTGGCATATACTTGGCAAGATTGGCATTTTCATGCAAAATCGACCACATCTTTATGCAGGGTTGGCCAAAAAAATCCATGCCTGATGACCTTGTGAGCTAATGTGTGCCTTCCCAAGTTGTTTCCATAAATGCTAGCGTGAATCTCCTATATGACCTCTTGTCCTTGGCTTGATGCCAAGCACTTTAATGGGTCTGTAATGGATCTTTTATATAACTGACCAAACTCATCTAGAGTGAATTTTGCTGAGTGTCCCTTTAACCTGTGGGCTTCCGCATTATCTTGTAGCAATTTTCCCTTTTTGAGATAGGATTTTATTTCATCAATCCAACTTTAGCTCATCTCCTTGATGGCCAAGGCCTAACTCTGGTGGAGGTCACCTATAGCGAGCTTATCTGAGACCAAAAGGTAATTATTCTTTCCTTTGTGTCTTTTTGTTGAGCTAGCAAACTTGGAAAGCGTGTTTATTTTTTCATTTTCCTATCTGGGAACCTGATTGAGTGTGAAATTTTTGAACTGTTGTTCAAGCGTCTTGACTTTTGCTAAGTGTTCATGGTCATTTTCCTTGCTTCAAAGTTTCTTCCAAAATGCTCCACAACTAGTTGCAAGTCTATAATAGTTGCTAAACTCTCAACCCCTCTATTTGGGGCTATCCTCATTCTTGCGATGAGAGCTTTATATTCAGCTTTATTATTTGTAATTGAGTAGTTGAACTTAATTGCAAAATCATACTCAGCTTGAGAAAAATGAAGGGAAATACCTATTACTCCTCTGGTGCTTGTGGCTAATCTGTCAACATATAAAGACCAAACTTGTTGTTCTTGCTCAACTATTGTGGGAAGGTCAACACGCTTTGCCATAAAATTAGCCAACACTTGGGCTTTTATGGCAGTGGAAGGCTAAAACCTGACATTAAATTTTTTCAACTTGAAGGCCTATTTGGTCAATCTTCCCAATGTATGGAGCTTAGAGAGCACTTGCTTCAATGGTTGATTCGTCAAAACAATAATAGCATGTGACAAGAAATAAGGCCTTAACTTGTGTGCTACTGTGATCAAAGTAAATGCAAATTTTTCTATCTCTAAATTGTTATGCTTGGGGCCTTGCACGATCTCATTGATATAGTATATTGGTTTATGAGAATCGTGCTAAGTGGATACCAAAATTGAACTAATTGTTGTTGTCGAGACTGCCAAGTATAAACTCAGTACTTCTTTAACCACAGGTTTTGCGAGTAATGGCAATGCGGTTAGGTATTGTTTGAGTTCAACTAGAGCTTGGTCCTATCTTTATGTCCACTGGAACTTCCTCGCATTCCTAAGAATTGAAAGAATGGTAAACTCTTATCTGCTAACTAGGTAATGAATCGACATAGAGATATGATTTTTCTGACCAATTTTTGCACGTCTCTCACTGTCTTTGGTGGTAAGATATCTTGAATTGCTTGGATCTTTTAGGGATTAGCCTGTATGCCTCACTGGTTGATCACATGGCCCAAGAATTTCTTATCTATTACTCTGAATATGCATTTGTTTGAGTTAAGCTTCATGTTGAATGCCTTTAACATTGAAAATGTTTAGTTGAGCTCAGCTAAGTGGTCTGATTCACTTTCTATTTTAATAATCATATCGTCCACATAGATTTCTATAGATCGACTAATCTCATTTTTGAACATGAAGTTGACTAGTTTTTGATAAGTCGCCCCAATATTCTTTAACCTAAATAGCATGATCGAAAAACAACATACCCCATTTGAAATAACAAAAGCGGTTTTATCTCGATCTTCTAAAGCCATAAAAATTTGATAGTATCCTTGAAAGGCACCCTTCATACTTAGGAGGTCGCAACATGCAATTGAATCAACTAATAGATCTATTCAAGGTAGTGGACATGGGCCTTTAAGGTATGCTTTATTAAGATCAATAAAATCATTATACATTCTTCATTTGCCTTTATTTTTTGGGATAAGGACTACATTACATAATCGACTAGGATATTATATCTCAACTATGTATCCTACCTCTAAAAAGTTTGTTGACCTATTTCTCGATGACTTGGGTCCTCTTTGCATTGAAAGTTTTGGTCTTCTGCTTAACTAGCTTGAAGGATGGGTCGACATTAAGATGGTGGACAATAACTTGTGGGTCAATTCTAAGGAGGTTGGTTGCTTTCTACGCAAAAACCTTAATATTCATTTTGAGAAAATCAACTAGTGTATACTCCATGTTGTGTCCCAAGATAGTCCCTATCTTTGTTGTTTTGTTAGGGTTTCTAGGTTTGAGCTCTATTATTTTGAATTATTTAGTTGGCTCGACTCTGGTATCTTTTCTTTTTATCTTTTTACTAGTTTGTCCATCCTCGGGTTCCATTATAAGGATATTCCTCGAGGATTTTAGTTTTGGTTGAGTTTTTTGTTCTTTTGCCTTGCTGAGATGGTGTAATAATGCTATGTTTTTTTGTGTTGCATAGCCCTTCTATGTACTAGCAACTATCAAGAATTTAACCTTCATCTGATAGGTTGATATTATGGCCCTAAAGTTATTAAGTGTTGGTCTCTTGATTATGGTGTTGTAAGCAAAACGTATGTCAACAACCATGTAGTTGATCATGAAGGTGTGCCTTTTTAGTGCTTTAACAAAAGATGTGGACAAGTTTATGGATTCGACTGGTATAATTTTTGACCCTCAAAATCGATCAGAGGGGGTACAAACTAGCTCAAACTTTAATTTTCCCAACTTTATTCTCTCCAATGTTGATAAGAAAATTATGTTTGTAGAGCTACCATTGTCGATCATGATATTTTTGACCTCAAAATTGGCTATTTCTACTATAACCTCCAAGGGGCAATCTAATTTGCTCTCTACCCTTAAGTAAGAGAGGTTAGAATTTGAAAAGGATATAGGGTCGGTGCTAGTAAAGAGCTGGTAGACTATCTTAGGTTGCATTGACTTAGTCGATTCAAGATGTCTTTGTGCTTATCTTTTTGCTGCCTTAGAGTCCCTCCCAGTTGGTCCTTCTGCAATGGTGTCAATAATGCCTCTCAGTAAAGGGCACTCTTCTTCAACCTTCTGCCTTCCATTGTTCACCTTTCTCGAGTTGACAGATCGTTCTCTATGGGGAGTTTGTTTAGTCTAAGTCATTGCTTGTCGGGCTTTCTCATCGATGTATTTTTTGAGGTGACCTTGTTGGATAAGTTGCTCAATCTCATCTTGTTGACCTTCTGCTTGTGAAAATGGTAATATTTTTTGGACTTTTTCATGCTTTCAATCTCATTAAACTTCCTTAGTCTTTCCAAAAGATTATCATTCTGTATTGCGAACAATATCTCTTTCCTAAGAGTGTTAAATGGGGTATAATTGTGAAACCTCTTTATTGGAGATCGGTGACATTCTTTCTGGCGCTTGTCATCTTTCTCATTGCCTTTCTTCTTGTCACTCTTTCCACCACCATATTTCAAATTGTTAATCTCTTTTTGCATAATGTACTTTTCTGCAAGGTCGAGGAGGGTCGAGGAGCTCCTCCATTGTTTGTGGTTTCTCCTTAACCAAAATGTTGGCACATTCCTTATGTCTCAATCCTAGGAAAAGGACATTAATCAAAAATTCAATTCGAGCATTATCAATCTTCAGCACCTTAATGTTGAACTTGGAGAAGAAATCCTGAAGAGATTCACCGTCATTCTGCTTGACTATGTGCAGGTGAGTATGTCGCAGCTTCAATTTTTTTTTGTTGGCAAATTGATGAAGGAATTTGTCGTAGAGTTGGTCATATGAAAATATGGAAGCAGGTTCTAGCTTCACAAAACATTCTAGTGCTATGCCTTGAAAAATGGTGACCAACATTTTTGCATGATATGGTCATTATGGTCGTGTAACTGCATCACGTGTTCAAATTATAGTAGGTGCTCATTAGGGTCGGTTGACCCATCATATCTGGATAATTTGATTGGGATTTTTGTATCAGTCATGACGCGTTCCTCAATTATGTCTTGGATAAATGGGGATTCCTTTTCTCGTTTAAATCTGGGGGTGTTGTCAAGCTGAACTCTTTTAACATTTCTCCTTAAGATCTTCTCCAATCGCTTATTCAGCTGCTGAACTTGGTGTGAAACTTCCTCCCATTCATCTTTTCAACTCTAAACAGGTCCTTATTGGGTTAAGATCTTTGGCACTCGAGCTACTCATGCTGTTGGGCTCAATTGGGTCAAGTGAAGTGCTCTACTGAATTTGCTACCTCCTCTCGAGGTTGCTGGTGAACTTCATCATGGGGAAATTGATCAGGACTCAAGTCTCGTCTACTGGGGTTATGACGAGTTTTGTTTCTTGCTATGTTGTCTCATAGTGATATCTCTTCTTGCTGCGAGAAATATGGGGTGGCATTAGCTGTAGCAATTGACTAATTATTATGCCCTTGCAAGGCGACAGATAATTGCGTGGAGAGTTGGGTGGAAATCTAATAATTGATCATTTTCATGAGCTAGGGGATGGTCAAAGTGACCACTTGTTCTAGTTGAGAACTCGAACCTTCAGCTTGTTGGCCTGGTTGAGACTATGGTGGTGGTAGGAGAGATAATGGTGATTTGCAGTCACTCAATCTTTCAAAAGTGGTTCACTTAGTGTTCATAATTTTTCAGCTGTAGATTCCACATCGCATAGATGACGCCAAATGATAATGTCAATTTTAGTAGGATGGGTTTCTTGATTTTGACCGAAAGGTATGGGCTGACCAAAAAATAAAATTGGATGACGTGATTCGAATCTTGCAACTAATGAACAAACATTAGATTAGTCGAGAGGGTCCTTGGCTAAGACCCTCAAATGCTTAAGTTAGTTTTCGATCTGAGGATAATTTGGCAGAGTAACGATTTAGGAAATGTGTAAAGCATACCTTTGTCTCTAAAAGAAGGGGTATTTATGGTTTTGACGAGAGTTGAAAAGACGAGTTTCTCTCTAATATACTCCAAATCTTGTCTTCCATGAGTAGGGGTAACTTAGGTCTTTTCGACCTAGTCCAAAGCTTTACAAATGGTCGGTTGGCTGGAGAGGGAGTCCTCGCCATTATTAATGCGAAGGTGATGCATTGTCAAGCCAATTAATGCGGATATGATGGTGGTTGAGATGCCTTAATGCAGATGCAATGGGTGGTAGGGCCTGCCATTAATCTTCTAAAGCTTGCCAATATTGACCTCATGGGGTTGGGAAAACTCAACCTCAGAGGTCGATTTAGACAACTTGAAATGTTGTCGCTCATGGGCCCTATACTCAGTTTTATTGGATTTGCTACTAGGTCTGCACCTTTATTGGGCTTGTAGGCTTATCCAAATCAAAAATAAAAACAACTTTTCTTTTTATAATAGTAATATAGATTTAAAATTATTATATTGTAACAACATCATTGGTGGTCATCCAAGTGCGTCGCTAGTATTGTAGATGTGTTGTTTAAGACTTGATTGGTTTTATTTCATTAAAATATTTTTTAATCGTTAAACCAAACATGCTGCTTTATTTTGCAAGAGCACTTTTCAAAGCACTCGTAAAATATTTTCTTTCACACTCTAAAATAAACATAATAATATATATATATATATATATATATATCTTCTCCATTATAATTATACATACATAAAATATTGATACAAAATTATATTTTCAATATCTCTTACCAAAATAAAATCAAACACACCAAGAGTCCCTGTTATACTTGAAAAACTCGGTGTGATGGGATGATGGCAATGCCAATCTGCATGCAAAGAAGACCTGCTAGGCTAGCCAATCCGAGATGATGCGTGAATTCTTTCAAGCTCGACAATGTTTTTAAAGTTACAACTAAATATATTGTGACTGAGATCCTTCATAGTTACGGGAATAGAATTTTCAGTTATTTTTTATGTAAGTCTTAGGATTATTACCCAACCCCCTCCACCCGAGTACTCTGCTCAAGATTTATGTACAGCCATCATCTGATTTAATTTTAGCATAAACTTTGAAAAAGAAAAGGGCTTGGTAAGTCTGTCAAGTCTTTTTATTTCCAAGTACCATTTTAGTCGAAAAAAGCAACAATGGTGCCTGAGAATTACATTAACTACAAGAAAATCGGTGTCTTTTAAAATAATGTCCAATAACATTTGCTCTTCTGAAGAGTTCATTCTCATGATTCAAATACGCTTTGAGTACTTTATGTTGCCCAAAAAAAATCCTTAAGTACTTCAAGTTGTTCAAATACTTCAATATCTGTAACCATAGCTCTCAAATATGTCAATAGTTATAAAGTTCCAGGAGACTGGCTTCCAGAATAAAATGAAGCTGCTCCATCTGAGCTGTAAGCTTCTCCAGCATACCATATACACTTTCTGAGGCGACATGAGATCCGTCAAAGGCAACAAACTCATGAAGCACACCATTGATTCAATCCAGCTACACCCCAGAGTCTTTTCTACTCCCACTTCATTCATCTTTTTCCTCACATTAGCTGCTGCTTCCCAACTGCAATATTTGGAAAACAAATTTGCCAAAAGGGCATATCTGCTGCTATGGTGTGGCTCTAGCAAAATTAGATGATGTCCTACACTTGTGCCAACTCAAAGTCATTGTAAATAATGCAAGCACCGAACAAAGCACCCCATGCGCTAGCACTAGGCTCCACAGGCATATCCTCAATCAACTTCACTGCCTCTGCCAAATGCCCTGCGCAGCCCAGGAGATCAACCATACAACCATAGTGATCAACAGTAGGCTGTATACCATAAACACCACCCATTGCTGCAACCAATTGCTTTCCCTCATTTACAAGGCCCCCATGAGAACAAACGCTTAAAACTGCAATAAAAGTAACCTCATTAGGTTGCACCCCACTGCTTAACATCTGAGAGAACAGGTTCAGGGAGCCTGTGGCATCTCCATTCATTGCCAGCCCAAAGATTAAGGCAGTCCACAGGTACACGTCCTTGACACTTACCCTATCAAATACATAAAATGCCTCTTCAATGCAACCACACTTGGTATGCATATCGATCAAAGCAGTCCCGAGCACTGAATTCAATTCTAATTTACATGCACCTATATACTTATCAACCCATCTCACTTAATCCAAGGCGCCAAGCTGTGAGGACACTTGCTAATGTAGCTTGATTAGGCTCAATTTTTTCCCTAGCATTTCCTTGAAAAGAAGCAGTGCACCCTTGAACCTATTGCAATGCACGTAACCAGCTAGCGAAGCACTCCAGGAAACAAGATTCCTGTAAGGCATTTCTTGGAAAACTTAGAAGCCGTAAAAAGAGTCAACTAAAATTTTATTTCTTTGAATAATTGTTTTAGATAAATTATTTTTCAATTAAAATAACAATATGCAATCATTAATTTTCAATAATTATTTTTAAAAGGAAAATAGAAATATATATAATTTATTTTTATCAAATAACCTTCTGAATTATCAAACTAATTTTTTTATTTGGAGCATGATTAAGGATGAGGAAGACCTTCTCAAGATTAAGTTGCATGATTTAGCTAATCATATGATAAACATCGTTAAAATATACATCAACAACATAATAAGTAGAATTAACTTATTATATAATTAACTCGAACTTTATCATATTTAATTAAGATTTGAATTTTTTCAAAAAAGTATATATTGTTGGATTGATAGTTATGTAATTCAAACTATTAAGTTTAATAAATATTTGTTTTATTTTAATAATAACATAAATCTAACACAGTGAAATATTTTCTATCAACAATATAAAATAGAATCTCAATAAATACATCACATTAGCCCATATGTCTCCATCCATACCCCACAAAGTATATACACCTTAGATGTGAAGTATGTACCCCACTAAATATATAGTATCCAACAGTCAAAAATCCTTATTTTTTATATGCTAAATATTACATAATTAGTAAAGTACAAATATTTATTTCAAACAATGAATTTCATTTAACAATTTAGGTATATATTATATTAATTGCCAATTTAATTCATAATCCAACTTTTACAGATCTATGAACATAACCAACGAACTTCTAAGAAAATAATTTTCATATTTTTTTTTGACAAAAAGAAGAGTCATAAATACTACAATATTTTTATTTTACACAATGCTACTTAAATGTTTAAAATTGATTATAACTTAACTTTTTCTATTTTGGCTTAACTAAGAAGAGATGAAATTGATTATAGAATCAGAATAAACAAATCGAACACATGAGAAAGTTTTTTTCTTTTTCTTTTTTAATTTTAAATTAAAAAATGTGGTCCATTAAAATTCTAAGATGAAATAAGTAATATAAGTTTATTTATTTATCTAAATTTAGAAGAAACTAATTTACAAATCACTTTGAATCATCTGAATCAAGTTTTTAGCTTTACTTTATAAAATGACAATTGAAATTATTGTTTAAAAAATCAAAAGAACTTTTTCAATTAATAAAAAAAAAATTAAATTAAAATTATGGAATAACAACTAGCACAAATTTAATTCATTGAGAATGATGGAGAATAAATTGAAAAATAAAAGCTTCTTCAAATATCACCCAAAAATGAAAGAATTCAATAGTTGGCTACTATTAGTTATTATATTGTAAAAGATACGTATAAATCATGTTTTTTATAATGTTATGTTTTTAAGATATATTTTATTTTAGTCATTATTCAATTCACATGTTTTTTTTGTTCCATTTTTCAGTAAATGGTTCTTAAAATGGTAATGAATTGATAAACTTCTATTTTGAATCAACTTCATGCTTAGTTGATTTAATATAGGATATTTTGATATATATTTAAAATATCATCATATATTGCTATTTAGAAATATTTTATCTATATTTTTAGATACATGGACATGATTTCTAAAAATAATTAATATTATTGTAGTATATTTATTTTGACAATAAAGACAAATATGATGAAGAGAAATCATGCTGCACTGAGTACTATAGAGAGACATATGTATTTTGATAAAATTAAAGAGTCCAAGAAAATGAGAAAGCCATTTAAATCATTGAAGGAGAAAAAGTACAAAAATTATAAGTTACGACATCTCTTTCAACATAGTTATGAATGAAAAAGAGTTAATTCATAAAAAATTCAATTGTCAATATTTACCACTTTATAGCTTCTAAGAAATAAATGATTTCTTATCAATCAAACTGTTAGCAATTTTTTAATAACCATGTACTCTATGATTTTTCAACAAATATCATATATGTGGGAAAATTACCATATGCTAAAATTTAATATCATATTTTGATTCGATTTGAGAATTTATGATTCTATGTGCTTGAAAACTCATGAATTGAATAAGGTACATAATTAAATCTATTGCAATGCTGTAAGATTTAAAAAAGCCTTGCACATTGTGACAATCGAAAAACTTAGACTTGCTTCGCTTTAAATGGCAAATGAATTGCATAAATTGTTTATTTCTCTATCAAGAGAGATTATGAACTTTTTAAAAGATATTTGAGTTTTGAACTGTATGTTCTCTTTTATTTCATTTAGTGTGTAATTAGATAGAAACTTGCGTCTACAAGGGTGGAGTTATACTTTTCAAACACAAGGCATGATTATCATGATCTTTCAAAGTTAATTTCCAAATGAAAGTAAGTATGGTAACTTTCAGTTGTATTTTACCTAAACAGAAAATGAGCTTGAATAGAAAACTACTAAATGAATCAATTTATCAGAAGTAATTATGAGAAAATTTATAAAAATTTATGGAGATAAATTCATATGCAAAAACTTCAGAAGTTTAAATCATTATCTTTCCATGAATGGCATTCAACTCTATATCTTAAAAAAATTTTATTACACTAATTTACTTTATAATTCTCCAAATATTCATCAAGTTGTGGAAATTTTGGTGGAAAGAAATAATCATAATATATGTACAAGATATTATTGTCCATGCAAGTTGAAATTATAAACATAGAATCATACGTTATAGTGAATATTACGGCCTATTACAATATCCACTTCTTTTTTAATAGGTGATATAAGATGTTACTTAAGCATTCAAAAAAACGTACCAAAACATCCAATAATGCAATCCAAAAGAATGAATCTATCCAACCAAGTGACTCTTACAAGTAGTGCAACTCTAATTGAGGAATAATAAATAGGTTTATATCTTATTTATAGTTTATTCCATTGTTTATTACTCTTACATTGGGAAGAGATATTTGTTTTCCTTTTACAACTACAACATTCAAAGTTTAACCAATACAAAAAACAATCTATGAAGCACTTATAGAATTAAAAATTTGAAATTTTAACAGTGAATTTTTCTATTCCTTCTTATCAAAATTTAAACATTTTTCATATGAAATTTTTTATATTTCCCAATTATAATTTATTTATATAGAGATCAAACTTTTTCTATCGATTCTATAATAATTCCTTTAGGGGAAAAAAAATTCTATTGTTGGTTTTCCAAATTAATAACATAAAATTAGAAACTATAAGACTGATTACTATTGTCATATCAATCAAATTTGAGATCTGAATTACAATAAATTATTATGGATATCACCTAAAAAGAAGAAACAATGGGTAGTCAAATTGGAAAAAAGAAATGTTCTTCAACATCTTTTATTGGGGGTTCAATCAATATAGATATTCGTAAAATACTATATTTGGAACAAATAATGTAGGCATTGGAATGGAAGAAAGCAAAAAAATGTAATAGGTCGTATATACGACGCAAATCCCATAGAAAAAGAAATATATTATTTTAGATTATTATTATTATTATTATTATTATTATTATTATTATTATTATTATTATTATTAAACTATGTTAGAGGCTCAATAAATTTATAACTTCAAATGATAATTTTATTTTTTATTTTTTATTTGTGTATTTGATGGGTGCTTAAATTAGATATAAATAGAAGATAATTTATGATACAATAAATATTAAAAAAATTAACAAATCACGTGGATCACACGTGTACACCTTAGTTTCTAGCACCTTAAAATATTTGAAAGGTGCACATGGTGGATGAATAAGTCCACATACATCACAATGGATCCTTTCCAAAAATTTAAGCCGTTCGGTCCCCACTCTAATTGGTGAAGGTCTTGGGAACCAGCAACGCCATGTAAATTCATTTTGCTTCGACATCTCTGATTTTTTAATGAGCGACCTTGCAAATTTTCAGTGATGCTTCTCGTCAACCCTGGAGTGGAGTGTCTAATCTAATCACTCAATCGTGCCAAATGACAAAATCTTTAAAATTGATAAACTTTTGATTTACCGAACAATTGCACAAATTTTAGCCGTAATATAGGCCAAAAGAAATAGAGGGGAATTTTTCTACATGCATTTGTTAGTAGCAGTAAACAAATATTCAATAATTAAATCACTCATTGTCTCAATATGATACCCAGCTATTTCAGTGGATATTTTTAAAATTTAACAAATTCGTTCTAGGCTTGGTAGAGAATAGTGCATTATATATATGTGTGTGTGTGTGCGCGTGCGTGCGCGCGCTCTACCAAAAGATAATTTATTGGATAAAACTTGCCTCAAATAACAAAAGCATTAAATTAACGTGGAAATGAATAACAAATTCTAAAGAAATTAATTATAATTCTAATCTATTTGCTGTTTCCATAATGTAGGCTCACTCACTTTGAACCTTTTCATTGCCAATCAAATAATCAATTTTTTCTTCTAAACGTTTGAAAGAATCAACCACATCAAAATGTGATACATTGACGTCGTTAGCACCATTCCCGTCGCAATCACCATTTGGATTGATGCAATTCACCACGACGCTTCTATTTTAGTTTTTCAATGATGTTTGATAATAGGGTTTAAGAAGATTTTAAGGGGTTCTGCGAGTACGAGAATGAATGATGTCCTTTAGTAAGGTAAGGCGCCGAAAGAACAAGTTATCAGAATCCTTTGATGATTTCTTTGGTCATTTCCCGCTATAATTACCCTCATTTGGTAGGGCTGTTTGCCCTAATAATATGATGGATCGTAGTTACAATTATTATAATTTTGATAGTTATTTCAACCACGGCCACGACATGATCGACCATGGCTACGAGCAAAATCGAAAAATTTAGTCGCATTTGCTTTAGAAGATAGACTGGAATCTATTGTTTGGTTCTCGTGGTTTTTTCTAAACTAGTTCATTATTTTGTTTAGCAGCAAGAAGACTTGACATCAATCCAGAATACTTTTTGAATCCCCAATCTTGATATACTGCTGCAACAGCAAAATTGAGGTACGAAGGTAGAGAAAGTTTTGTCAAACATATCTTCGTCAGAAATATTTCCTCCCTACAATTTCAATTGGGATGTAATCTTAAAAACGGCATAATTATACTCATTTATTGATTTCAAATATTGTGGCCTCAGACGTAACCAATCATATCGGACTTCAGGAAGAGAGTAGCCTACGTTGGGTGGTTATATCTTTCTTTTAAGATATTCCATAGATTATGATCTTTAATGGGGAGAGATTCAGTTTTCAAACTCTTGTTAAGATGACGACGGAGCAAAATCATTGCCTTGGCACAGTTTTTGACAGTAGCCTCATTTTCCTCTATATTAGTATTTCCAAGACCCATTGCATTGCACCAAGAAACCATGATAAGTAATTTTTTTCTAGAAATGTCTAGAGGTACAGACTCAAATTTAGTAAGATTAGCCATAGAAATAAAATTAATAAATAAAGTTATCTTAGTATGACTTGAAAGATAGAATCTTCAACTTTCACTATATTTCATGAAAAGTAGAGTTGTGATGATAACATATTATAAAACTATGTTAAAATTATTAAACTTGATAAACCAAAATCGGTTATATAATAAGTGTAGGCGAAAGAAGAGTAGATAAAAGAAATACAAGGAATTCTTAGATGCTTTGTATTATAAGCTTTTCAATTAGCTCGCAAATGAGGTACCGAATCCTCTAATATATTGAGTTACAAGATAGGAGATTCATGAACAATTATTTAATATAATACATGAATCATGTGGACTAAGAAATTTGAGAATAATTTGGGAGAATGTATTTGAGTTGAGAGTGCAAATGTCCATTCATATTCAATGAATTCTTTAATAGTTTCAATAATTAGTCAACTTGATTTTTTTAAGAGAGTATTTGGATGAGTTCACTAGCTCTTCAAAATATCACTTAAATTGCTATAAAATATTTGGCAAATTGTTTTAATAAAGAGTATATAAGTTTTCAAAATAAGGTGTTAAATTTTATAAGTTCTTTTTTTTTTTTTTGAAAAATAAGGAGTTCCTAATTTATTTTTAAAATTTTAACAAAATTCCTATAATTTTAATCCTATTAACCACAAAATTGTCATTGCTAACTGATGTTGCTACGAGCTGAAAGGTCCAAAACTCCGATGGACTATGGTGATTTTGGGCTTGAAATCTACAACCATGAACACACGTAAACTAGCTGAGATGTTCCCGGCTAAGGCACTTCGACGCTCAAGTTAGTATTCCGGTAAATTGGAGAATATATAGAGAGAGTATGTAGTGAATAGTGTAAAGAGCATTATCTTGAGCGCGGTTGGGCCTGCTGTATTTATAGTTTTATGTGGGCATGACTTTACCCAAATACCCTTATTAGGTGTGGTCGCTCTTTCCTCTTGCCAGGGGGTTGAAAGTCATTTCACATTTAGAATCTAGTACAATACCAGGTGGCTAGATCTCCAGTTTTCCCGGATAACCGTGCCAGAGGGGGCACTTGTCTGTCAAAGTTGTTAGCAGTGCTGTCAGAGTTGTTGGCGGCAGTTGTACTGGCCGCCATGTGTCATCGACGTGGAGATATTTAACTTGCCAAATGGGCTAATAGGGGATGATTCGGTGGTCGATTCGTGTCGACCAGAGACAATAGCTTGTAGGCGTGGCTTGATCCTGGAGTCGATGCGGGTTGACTGCGGATGCTGCCACGTGGAGTCGATACAGGTCGACCATGAGTGCTGTCACAAGGGATCAATTTAAGTCGACTATGTACTTGTTCTTTGGGCCTGTTGGGCTTTATCATTTAGAATTGGGCATGTTGGGCCTATTAGGCTATCCCATATTACTAACATTTTATGACACTGAAATCTTAGTTTATCTAAACAATTGAGAGCTTATTAGTAAAATTGGATCTGATATTTTATAAACTCAAAAAACATCTTATAAAACCTTTCTTTAAAATTAACTTTATACAATGTCAAAATTATTTCAATCTAATTGAATTGAGTTAAAAACCATAACAAACATTAATATCTAAAATTCTAGTCAAGCTTTGGAACAAAGAAACAAACTTTGGTTAGAGTAATTTTTCCAAAGGGCCAACAAACATGAGGCCAAATCTGACAGCAAGCCTCAAAAATTCCCCACATTCTCAATATCTTTAACATCTAGCTAGCTATTATCTTTACGAACAGAATTACAATTTCCAGTTGAACTTCGCCCCCAAACATCACGTGATCATCTAGACAGGGGCAAAAGATTTTTGTTCAGAAAACAAAAGGTAAGAAATGAAAGCAACAAGCAACAATCAACATTTGTTTCAGCACAATCTTGGCAAGGGCCTATAGTGTTGCGAGGCTAGCTTTACCATTTGTGCCATCTCACCCTTCATTTCTCGGCACACTTTCTCCAATTCCACCACCCTCCATTGCATCCTCTCCAGGTTTACTTTTGTTATTTCCTTGTCTTCGGGCAACCTCTGTGTCTCAACATCATCTTTATGTTTGTACAGAACCAGTTGATAGTCGTTTGTTTTGTCGATGCTGCCCTTAATGTTGCTGCCTAAGCTTGCACTATCATCATTCACAAGCTCTCTCATTTGTCCGCTGGAATGCTGAGAACCCAGTGCTTGGACTGCGATTCTTGGAGGTATTCTTGGGTTCTTTGCTAGGTCCTTACAGGTTTCCAGGCTTAGCTTTTCGTATTTCAGACATCTACACAATCTTGATCTCTCTTCTAACGAAAGAGCTGGATGAGACTGCAATATTTATAAAGGCCAACTTCCAAGTTTTAGCAGACTTTTTAAACTATAAAAAGTCTTACGTTTGCTAAACTTTGAAACATTTAGATAATGTTAGAAATATATGTTTCTCATTGGAAAATCAGGGAATTTTCGATTGCTCTGCTCCTGTCGACATCATAAGTAAGTTCTAAGAAACTATCTATATAGATATACAAGACATTAATTTGTTAAGAGAGGAAGTGGGTGAAATCCCGTGACTACAATTATTCTCTACTTTAATTGCGTATGGTGACTCAAATGTTCCTGTTTTTGAGTCTGACATCCAAACAGTGAACTTACTACCAGGACTTATGTTATTGTCTAAAGCTTAAAATATAGGGTAATGTCTTTAATTGCCTGCAAAATAAGCAGTTTATTGTTGACCATTATGAACTCTTTGGCATTTTTCAATTAGACGACAAGAAGTTAGCAACATGGGCTAATCGAATATTATGCCTCCTAAAGGTTTAGGTAATGACAACTAGCACCTGTCTGAAAGTTGTAGCGTTCACAGGTGACTATAACACACGACACAAGAAGGAAAGACAAAAACAATGCAGAAATATACATGCAAAAAACATTCTGGCAGAGAATAATAATGCTTTTTTGAAGGATTGGACGCTATGTCAAGATGCAACTCTCTTTGCCACACGAATACTAAAAGTTACTGGTAATGAAGAAGTTCAGGCATTTGAAACTCTGTTTAACTTTGTATACACTTGGAAGGAGATGAGGTAATAATGGCTGATTTTTGGGAACCGCATTCATCTGAAGATTTTGAAGTTTAAAAACATGCAAAATTCCAAGTGAAGAAACATGTCCTTTTGTCTTTTCTATCGTTTCTTTGCATTTGTATCTGCCCCCCTCCCTACCCCACTTCACTAACAACCCCCAATACCACACCATTAATCCATTATCTCCATAGCATGTGCAGAAGATAACATGGATAAGGAGGAAAGGAATACGAAGTAATGTATGGCAAAAAATTGAAAGAAATGTAATCACCTCAAGATAGATGTCAATTGCTCTGTAGACTTGATCAAATGAATCCCTTGCACAATCAGGCAAACTCTCAGCAACTCCCAGAAACTTCGCAATTTTGAGGTTGGCATCAGGGCCAATCTCTCCCAAGTACATATCAATTAATTCCCCAACTTTCTTCATCTTGTGCAAGGATGACAACTTATAATTGTAATGAACAAACAATCTGACCAATCTGAGTACAAGATTCACGTCATAGACCCCTCCATTGCCTCCCCCAGACACCAGCAAATCATCTAAGGTTGCCTGATTGAGCATCCCTCCTATCAGCCTCTCCAACGCAGCCCTGCGCTCTCTGCTCAGGCCAAAACCAGAGACAATTCTCAACACCCAAAACAACCTTCTACAAGAAAATGCAGTCTTTCGCATCAAAACAACCCCATGTACCGCTGTATCAGCCAGCCCACTGTACTCTGTCAGAATATTCCTACTGCCGTTGGAGTGGAGGGCAGTTTTCAGATAATGAAGGAGAAATCTTGTAAGGACTAAGTTGTTATTATCACTACCATAAGCCCCTAATGCCCTGAGGAACTGTTCTATAATCTTTGGACTCAAAATCGTCAAATCTTGGAACCACCATTCCCAAGCTTTTCTTGATGAGGAACCATTACAAACAAGTGGTGAGCTTAAACTACGGGCTGTTTCTGGAGAAGAGGAGGACGAAGACAACGAAACGGGAAGAAGATTCACATCTGAATTTTGTGCAATCTTGGCAAGAAGGGAACACAAGAGCTTCTCTATTAAGCCACAGGATTCTGCACAGGAAAAGAAGGGCTCACAATTCTTGAGGCAGGTGAGGATTTCATTCCAAGACCAGTAAAAAATTCCTTCAAGGAAAACTTCAGTTTGATGGAGCAGATTGACGCTGGATGCTTTTTCAGTCATCCCAAGAAACACCGCGCAGCAATGGAGGAGGGAGACGTTGGAAACTGTGATGGAAATGGTGCCATTGTTGTAACAGAATCTTGAAGCCAACTCAAACCCGTCAGGGCCACCTGGAAAATCATCAATCTCAATCCCTGAATTCCTGATCTGAGTCCTTCGCTTTTCTTGTTTGATTATCTTTTTCAACTTCCCTGAGTACTTGGACAGGATTCTCTGCCGCCCCAGAAATCAAGAAAGTTTTTTTTTTTTTAAAAAAAACTAGTTTAGAATTGAATTCAAGAAACGGACTCATAAATGCATACAATTTTATAGATATTATTACCTCAGAGAGGAAGAAAGTTTGTTGGCCATTGATATGAATTTGCAGATGGCAGGAGTTTTCTGACATGGTGGGCTTGCTTTGCATTGAATGGAAGCAGTAGTTTCAAAGTACTACAGCAGTAAAGATTTATGAAAATTCTTTGGGTACACATGTATGCGAGCGTTCGTGCGTGTGTGTGAGTGAGAAGTATAACAGAATTGTTAATTTTCTGCAGCATCAAAAGTGTGTGAAGCTGTTTGTATGCTATTATAGATATAGAAATGGGCTGTCGTTTTTGATGATGACAAATAACAGCGCTGTGGCCCCAATTGTGTGCCAAATTTTTCTTTTTCATAAGGGTTAATTACATTTGTCATTCTAACTACTCAATTTTTTATATTTTGCTTTCTAAGGGTTTTTTTTTTTACACTAACCATTTAAACTTTATTTTTTTACATAGTGGCATATATCAGCACTTCTGATGGAATATTTCACTGGAATTTTTTCACATACGACGCACGGGGTTGTTTTTAAGGGCAATTTAGTCAGCACAATATGATTTGTTAAATTAATCAAAAAAATAAAATAAAAAAGCAACAAAACCCCACATAATCAGATTTGGGGTTGTCATTCTCACATAATCGATTTTGGCTTCATGTTCTCATTCTCACTTCACGTTCTCATATCACTTCAAATTAGGGCTTATTTAGATTTTAAACTGAAATCTAATATTGATAAATTTTCTTTTGTTACTGTGAATGCTTCAATGGTTTGGGAAATTTGTAATGAGGCGAAGAGGAAGTTGTGAAGTGGAAAAATTGCTCCAGATTACGGTATGAAAATTTATGCAAGTTATGGTCTGATTTGTTTGGCTTGATATGGGACATTTAGAAAATTTTCATACTGATCCCATCCCTGTTTTTTTGTGATTAATTGCTAAATTCCCTTTCCTTGCTAAATGTTGTACTTTTTTTTTTAATGGGACCACTTTCAGGAATTATGCGTTCTTTGTTGTTGCTTTTCACTTTTTTATTTCCTATGGGAGGGACCACATGCTGAGTCGACTTTGTTGTTAAATATGGAGTGGGGACACAAGCAAAGTCTTACTTTGTTTATGCTTTTGGCATCTATTTTTTTGTCCCTAGATGAATTATTTATCTTTTTTTTATTGTCTGCCAAATGAATTTTTTTATAGTTACTTGATTATCTACTTACTGGATTATAATTACCGAATTATTAAACATAAATTGATTAATTTTTTTCCACACACCAGGTCCTAATTCTGACAAATTTACTATAAGAATGCATCATTCGGGGAGGTTTTTAAATTTGGGCTGCTTAACTTATGTTGAGGGTGCAATTAGTTATATAGATTTTTGTGATCCTGATGAAATGTCATTGCTAGAGTTAATGTGTATGGCCAAAGAAATTGAGTTAGATGGTGAAGTTGCTTTTTATTATAGTACAACTGGGATAGATGACTTAAGTTGCTTGATAATAATGACAACAAATAATGATGCAGTTAACTTAGTGAATTTCATTGATGAACATAGGATGGTTAGGGTGTTTGTAGATCACCAGAAATTTAATGAACCTTCTTCTCAATGTGAGGGTGAATCTGAGTCTGTGGGAGAACATACAAATAATTTTCCTAGGGTTGATGAGAGGTAGACTTTCTTGGTAAAAAAGAGAATGAGCTTAATATAGATGGTGAACAAGAGTTGCCAAATACTGAAAATAATGAAGTGAATCAACCTAACTTACAGAAAAATGTAGAGTTGCCAAGTTCATCAAAATAGTGATAGTGATGATGAGTAGTCTATTGGTGAAGATTCTGAATTATTTGATAATTTAATTGATAGTGATTGTGATGTGTCTGATGATGACACATTATATGACACATGTGTTGATCTAGACATAGAATGCGGTGGGTTTCATATGTCAAATGCCAAAGTAACTAGTAAGCATAAGGGGACTGATGAGAATAGTTAGTTTGGTGATGGAGAAGGGCAAAACATGCACAACGAGCATCTAATTTTTAATATAATGGCAGATGATTGTGAACCTACTTTTGAGTTAAGAATGTACTTCAATGATACTGCTACATTTAGGCAAGCAGTTAGGCAACATTCTATTACACATGGTAGGGATATAATCTTCACAATCAATGATAAGCACAAAGTCCAAGTAAAATGCAAACATGAGACTTATCCATAGGTTATTTATGCTTCTAGTGTTCAATGTGAGGATACCATGTAGGTGAAAACCTATAAGGGGAAGCATCAATGTCTTAGGCAACATAGAGTGTCTCATGTTAATGCAAGATAGCTTGCTAGTAGATACAAAGATAAAATTCGGTCTGATCCCAAATGGCCTGTTGATTCAATGTTGACAATAATGCAAAACGACATGAATCTTCTATTTAATAAGAGTTAAATGTATAGGGCAAAGAAGAAAGTGTTTAAAATGGGTAGTGTAGGTGACACTGAACAATATGTTATGCTTTGGTCTTATGTAAAGGAAATAAAAAAGACTAATCTAGAGACAACAGTTAAGATAAAATGTAAACTTGTTAGGGGCTAGCCACAGTTTAAAAGGTTTTATATATGTTGGGGGCATTAAAAAAGGGATTTCTTGAGAGTTGTAGACTTGTCATATGTTCTGATGGGTGTCATCTGAAAAGTTCTGCTGATGGCATTCTCTTAATTGCTGTGGGAATTGATGCCAACAATTGCATATATCCCTTTGCATATGCCATTGTAAAGAAAGAAAAGAAGAAGTCATAGGGTTGGTTTATAGACTTACTAGTCTAAGACTTGAATATAGTGAATCCTTACCATTAGACCATAATGCCAGATAAACAAAAAGGTTTAGTTGATGCTATAGATCAGTTCCTACCTGGGTGTGAGCATAGATTTTGTGTGATGCACTTGTATAAAAATTTTAAAGTTGCACATAAAGGATTAGCACTGAAAAATATTGTCTGGAAAGCTGCAAGGGCATGTAGAGTTGTTGATTTTGATAGAGCTATGGCTGAATTAAGAGATAGGGATGGGGCAACATATGATTGGTTGGTACAGAGACCACCGGTTTATTGGTTAATGTCTCATTTCAGCACCCACTCAAAGTGTGACATATTATTGAATAATATGTTAGAAAGTTTTAGTGTTGTTATTATGAGAGCTAGGAATGAGCTTATCTTGTCTATGCTTGAGATAATTAGACTTACTTTGATGAAGAGGGTACATATGAATAGGGATAAGATGGAAAAGATCTCTGGAGTCTTTTATCCAAAAATTACCAAGATTTTAGAGGACTTAAAAAAGAAATCCATGGAGTTCATTGCCCATTGGAATGGTAAAGATGAAATTGAAATTGAAAGCTGCTATGGCAATAGGTTTAGGGTGCATTTGGGGGAAAGAATGTGCAGTTGTAGGAGATGGGAGCTTAGTGGCATCCCATGTGCACATGCCATTAGTGGTTTATACTACATGGGGTATAATCCTGAAGACTATGTGGATAACTGTTACAAGAAAAAGACTTTTGTCAAGACATATAGCCATTTGTTGGGAATACTTAATGGTAGTGATATGTAGCCTAAGGTGTATATGCTACCATTGATTCCACCAGTTGGTGAAAGGTTGCCTGGGAGGCTAAAGTTGAATGATAGAAAAAGAGAACTGGATGAGAAGAAAAAACTTACTTCAAGTAAGACTAAGACTAATTCAGGGAAGCTATGAAAAAAAGAAGTTGTAATGAAGTGCTCAATTTTCCACAAACCTAATCATAATGCAAGGGGTTGTCCAATCAAAAAACAAAGTCAGCCTACTGAAGAGGGATTAGATATTCCTACACTAATTTCTGAAAGTAATCAACCAACAAGGAAGGTAACAAAATTGGATAACTTTTTCTAATTTTTTTCTCAATTTTTTGATTATCTGTTGTGTTATATTTCATACAAGGAAGGGGGAGGAAGAGAAAGACTGCAACAGCAAATGATGAAGTAATTGAAAAGGTAAAAAGATTCAATCTTATGTTATATGTATACTTGCATTTAATTGATCTTTTAATTTTTTATATATACAATATATAGGGGAAAAGAAGTAGAAAATTGTCAAATGTTTTACCAATTGATCCATCTTGGGAACCTACTTCAAGAGTAAGTTATTCTACTTTAAACTTTGGTTGTTTCATTGACTTGATTGATGGCTATCACTTGCTTGTTTTTTTTTTTTTTGCTAGACACCTCAGGCAAGTCCAACAATAAATAGAAGCGGTGGTGCTCTAAGGGAACCATCTGCTGATGTTCCACTTATTGAGATTGAGTCTAATGTTGTTGGAAAGGTAATTTATTTTTTCTTGTTTCTTGTTGCTTATTGTTGAGGGAAAAACTTGGTTGCATGTTGCTTCTCACTTGTGCTAGTCTACTTGGTTGCTTTTTGCAAAGTTGGTGTGTTATTTCTTCTTGCTTCTATCTTTATGGCTATTACTTGGTGTGTTGTTTTTTCTTACTTATTGTCGAGGGGGCTTACTTGGTCTTCTCTTGTTTGTTTGTTTTAGCCTACCCAGGTAACTACTACTAGAAGTAGAAGTGGTGGTACTTCAGCGGATAGACCTAAAGATATTCCACCAAGTGAACCTATAAAAAGAGGTCTTGCAAGAAAGGTAAGTCAATTACTTGTTTCATAGAATGATTGTTTCCTTAACATGTTTGCTACTGCTTTTTACTTGGTTGCTTGTTGCAAACTTGTGCTAGACTACTCAAGAATCTATAAAAAAAAACCTAAAGAGAAGGTGCAGCATCAAGACCTAGTCCTAGAAGAATAATAAGAAGTGCCACTGCAAGTCCTACAAGAGTTACCAAAAGCACCATGAACAGTTAAATAAGAGTCACAAGAAGTAAAGCACAACAATCAAGAGTTACTAGAAGTGCTATGGAAAGCCCAGCAAGAGTCACAAGAAGCGCTGCTCAACAATCCTTGGTAACAGTTAGTACACACATAATTTTACCAACATGCATAATGATATCTATAATATATACTAACTCTTGTTAGTATATAGGTACAAAGAAAAGGAAAAGGAAAATATGTCCTCCCAACAAGTTCAAAAACTTTTAAACTTAGGAGAAAGCTAAAGGTGACAAGAAAAAGCACAGAAGTGAAGGCCACAACATCCAAGAATGAAGTTAATCATGATAATAAGATAGAAAGCAAAGCAGCTCCAAGTAAGGTTTTAACTCCATCTATAGCACCAACAAGCAACAAAGGCACAAGCAAGCTTAATGACATAGTCATAAGCACTCAGACTTCTACAGCATTGAACAAACCAATGTAGAGGCCTCCATGCAGCAGCAGCATTACAGATAATGTGAGGTTCAGAACCAAGAAGAAGGGAACACAATCCAGCAAAGTTGTTTTAGAAGAAGAGACACCACCCATATGTATTCAAATGTAATCTTGGATTATTTTGGCATTCTGGATTCTATCTTATGATTACTTTGGCTATTAGGCATTTCTGAACATTCTTTGAATTATTTTGGCACTTTTGAATATTGATTCAGTGAATATTTTGGCCCTTTTGAATACTACACATTTCTAAATATGCCTTTGATCATTTTGGTATCCTAATGTAGATATTTATTTTGTTGAATATTTGTTGTGACGAACACACTTAGTAGTAAATGATCCTTTTATAAGAAGATGATTATTATATGCTTTGTGATACTTTTGCATTGTTGTTTGGACATTTGATTACTAGCTATAATTCAATACAAGTAGATAAGGTGAAATGCTAACATCAATTCATTCATTCATCACTCCTAAACTGCAATACAGACATGATCCCATACACATGACCATAATTCACAAGTGCTTGAAAATTGGAATTTGGTCATAACTCCTACATAGCAAAACATACACCCATACCTCTCACTAAACTAATACTAATAGCAACTACGTACTCTTGCTTGCACTATCCAACCAACCATCCCACTAATTTTGTTACTTAAACAGATAGAGAAAAATCCAAGAAAAGATCAATGCCACCCATAGCCATTTCTCCCTTCCACTCTTCTTTTTAAGTTGCTCTTCAAGGTTATTAACACATCGAAGTAATCCAGGGATAATCAGATGGGCTCTAGTGCACATTGGAGGATCAATCCAAACAAAATAAGTGAACCTCCAACCTGTTGAAATAAGAATCAGATTATGAACATAGTTAGCTTCAAGATTTGAAATTCCAATAAAACAACAGAACAACTTGAATATAGAAATTTAAAGTCGAACTCCAACTCCAACTTGCTAAAATGAGAATCAGATTATGAACATAGTTAGCTTAAAGGTTTGAAATTCCAGTAAAATTTTCAACAAACAAATAACACTAGAACCACAGATAACAAATTGGGGAAGCAGAATAGAACAGCTTGAATATAAAAATTTAAAGTCAAACTTGAACCTGCTGAAATGAGAACAAACTTATGAACATAGCTAGCTTCAAGGTTTGAAATTCCAATAGAATTTTCAACAAACAAATAATACAAGCATCACATATAATAAATTGGGAAAGCATAACAACTTTAATAACACAAACACCTCTAAAGACAAGCATCATAGACAATAAATTGGAAAAATTAAAACAACATTAAAATAGATATTTAAAGCCATATTTTTTGAGCACCTATTACACCATATATATTTAATAGAATGGTTTCATTCTCCAAATTATCATATAACTCACAAAATTTTTAATTTACTCACAAAATCAAAAACTAGGGTTTGTAAAATTGAAAGAGGAAATTGAATTTACCCGAAATTTCTCACATGCTGCATATCTCCTTCCTGAATTAATGTCAGTCCTTCCCACAATTGCAGCTTTCATCCATCCCGAGCACCTCTAAAGTTTGCTTCCACATTCTCGCTAAATTGATTCTATGAGAATGACGACCCCAAATCTGATTCTATGGGGTTTTGTTGTTTTTTTTTTTTTAATTTTTTTATTAATATAACAAATCAAATTGTGCTAACCAAATTGTCCTTAAAAACAACCACGTGCATTGCTTGTGAAGGAATCTTAGTGGAATATTCCACTGAAAATGCCAATATATGCCACCATGTAAAAAAATAAAGTTTAGATGATCGAGTGTAAAGAAAAAAAGTTTAGGAGGCAAAGTGTAAAAAATCGAATAGTTCGGATGGCAAAGTGTAATTAACCCTTTTCAAAATTGAGACTTATTTTACTACTGCAAATTAAATAATTCATAAAGAAACAGGTGTCATTAGCATACAATTAACAGATTAATTTACTGTAATTTTTTCTTAAAATTTAGTGTGGAATAAACATGGGTATCTCTTAATCCATTTCATTTAAAAGGTTAAAAGTTAAAAGTTACTTAAATGATATAGTTGGAAACTTTAGTCTATCTTTTGTTTTATTTTCTGAAATAATTTGGTGTTTTCAATTCAAAAGTATGTTCATTTAGCCGATTTTCTAAAAATATTTTTGAAAACAACTTTCTTTGTAAAGCATGCATGTCATCTTTAATCCATATTCTTATTTGTGGTCAACTGATTGAGTCGTAATATTTTGTATATTTATTTGTATGAGGTTTGTAGTTCAAATTTACGTTTATATTAAAAAAAATCAATGAAATCATATTTTAAAAACCTATATCTTGTTCTCTAAAAGTGTGCACCCCATTTTTAAAAAATAAAATTTTATTTTTGGAAAAGCTCTTTATTAATTTATGATTAAACATAACTATATAAATTTAATATTTTTTTCTTAAGATGAAATGTCAAAAATTCAGGTGCGAATTCAGTCGGCCAAATTTTATAGTCTCACTTTATGTTCGTAATAAGGAAATATTTTTCACTGAAAGAAAATAAAATGAATTCAAACATTCACATTTAAGATAATAGCATAAAATAACATTTACAAGTTAGTATATATGTCTAGTAATCTATTACTTTCCTTTCTTTCTTTCTTTTTTTTAAAAAGAGAACAACGATCAATTCCCCAATTACCTCTCACGATCGAACTCATAAGCAATCTATTTTAAAAATGAGATTTTACAGTCAAGCTATTCAACCGTTTCTTCTTTATTTTTTCATTCGTACTTAGACATAGCCTAAAGTTCATTAGGATTCCAACCACACATATAAGTTATAAGAATCCGGGCGATGTCATTGAGCCAATTCTTTGAAGTGATTGTCAACTTAGAAAGTCGTCTTTTATACATAAATGTATGATATAAACAACATAGAATATTATAATTTAGTTCTCATCGATCTTCTGCCAATTTTCACAATAAAAAGGTTTCAAATCTAATGTTTGACATATCATTGAATTAGATGAAAAAAGTAACTAAACAATTGTAATTATATTTAAAAAAATAATTAAATTGATTGATCCACAACACTTGTGACCTATAATTTTAATATGAAAAAAACAAGAAATTAAATAAATTAGCTTTGTGTTGTAGCACTACATTTAAATGTAGTCAAAGGGAGTAAAAAAGTTCCATGTGGTAAAATGATTTTTTTTTTCAAATAAAAAAATTGAGGATTTGTCTCATTTATGAGACAGATACTGCAAGTCAGGAAGCCTATATCGCTATTTTCCTTGTCACCTTGGAATTTTTTTGGTTCCCTTGATTTGTTTTCATGTGGAAAGGCCTTCTTAAGCATGTGAAACAAGGGCCCCCACTAGAAACCTTCTTCGGCTGCTCATTGAGTGTATTTAATTTGCAACTCTTATCTTATTGCGGTCATATGAATTCAAACATGATCTATACTTACACTATTGTTTTGAAGATTGAGATATCAAAATTTTGCAACTATGAATTTTTTTTTTACTTAATTTTGTATTATTTTTGTCCTTTTGATATGAGCTTTCACACATGAATATTTGAGCATAAATTTAGCAAACGTGTAATTATAAATTTACATTAGTGGTAAGACCATCAATTATGTTTTATCAATCTGATTAGTCATTCATTCTTACTCTTACACTAACTAAATGTTTTTATACAACTCGTCAACCTTAACCATTTATTATAAATTTCAAGACCAGCTTCTATTTGTTACTCGAAAACATAAAAGTTCAAATCATGAGTGAAGTTTCATGTACTTACTTCACTAGAGTAGGGATGCAAATAAGTCAAGTCGAGACAAGCTTTAATCATTTTTTTTCAAGCTCGAGCTCAACGAGCTAAAGCAATTAAAGCTCGAGAGCTCGAGCTGCGCTTGAACCCATGTTTGGGCTCGGCTCAGCTCGGCTCGAACTCATCATCAAGTTGTAGGTTTGCGTTTAGGCTCAAAATCGAGTTCGAAAAGTTTAATTATTTTATAAAAATTCTAAAATTAATATATTTTATTATAATTTTTTTATACATAAATATTATTTTATTAAAAAAGTATAGGCTCACCAACTTGCAAATAAGAATTATTTGATTCGAAACCTATACAAACTCAAGCTAGAACACTTTTCAAGTCAGAGCACTTTTCGAAATAGCTCGTCAGGCTAACGAACTATCTTGATTCGTTTTTATCCCTACGCTAGAGCAATCTAGTTCAAACCATTTTTTGAAGACTTAATTAAATAGTTTACTTTATACACTAAAATACTACTTGACAAATTCTTACTTTTAGTTATTGGTTTAAGTATGAATTATTTTATTTGTTTATAAAGTATAATTGCTCAGGCTACGTTTGCTAATAGAGATTGGTAATCGTATCCAATTTCAACCCGTTGTAAACTAGAAGGGATTGTTTTAATCTCTTGTAATATAATGTCTTGTTTAATTTGTTAGGTCATTATAAGCAATTTCCATCATTACTCCGTGCCTAAATGCTCATTTAGTATATGCTATTAGACTCAACCCATTAGATGTTACCTCCAACTGAGGAGAAATTTCCTTACATTGTGCTCCCTAGTTGCATCTATGATTTGACTAAAGAGATAATGTTGGGAGGAATTATGGTTTCAGAATTGGACACGGAGAACACAGTACTAGGCTTTGATCTGTAAAAAAAAAAGGAACAATATTGGTTCCTATATGATTTGGGTTGTATGGTAATTTGATATTCGAAATGGAAGATACAATTTTCCTTTTGGTTCTCAGTGGCACATAGGTGTACTATGGTAGCAGAACTGAGCGTTGGTGTGCTAGGTGCCAATGTTGCACACATTATTGTATCATCAATGATGTTTGGACATGTTATGGTGGCTTGCCTAAGTGTCAATTATATACAGTATAGTAGCCTCAAATGTACCTAGGTGTATTATGTTCAATACTTCTTTGCACCAATATGCATAATTTTGGCACTTAGGCACGAACAAATGGCGCCTAGGGGCCAATGTATAGCATGCCAAAGGTGACATTGGTTTAGAATGTGCAGGACCTCAGTCTCTAAAGATGACATTGAATGTAGAGGAGCATCAACTATAAAGAACTGCACCATCTCATCTTCCTATAGGGCCCAACTCCTATCATATTACCTATCCCATAGGTCGTACTACTTTACCTATAAATTTGCATATGAATGTCTCTATTGATTCTAACTTGACTTTACCAAAATCAATCTATTAGAAAACTTCTTGAAATAAAACATCGGCCAAGTTGTTGTTGTCCACAAAAACCTGTGCCACCATTATACTAAGTATGAATGATTGTAATTACAAGATCATTCTAATTTAATACTTTTGACTTTTGAAGATTTTTTAATCAAAACTTTATCATCAATACTGGTCTAGATGTAGTAATTGCTCTCATCTCTAGCCCTTTATTTTTCCCTAAAAAAGCCGCTTGTGTCACGACGGTGGGTTTGGCATAGATCCCTACCTGTTAATTAACATTAAAATGATAGTTACAAAAGTTTACATACATCAAATAGAGCACCATCAAAAGGGGAGATGCAACTCCCCAGATATCATCAAAGCTATACAAAATATACAAGGGAGCTATCAAGCTACGTTCAGACAAAAGCTATACAGATTATCCATGGTCATTAGTCTTGAAGCGGATATACGGAATGGCTCGCCTTTCAAGTTCCAAAAGTTGCTTGGCTTTGACCGGAAGTTCATGCCCTTGCCAATACGCCTCAAGTTGTAAGGAAGCTGCCTGTTTTGCCAAGAAATCAGCCAGCATTGCCCTCACGGTATGTATGATGAAAAGAAACCGATAGGGCTTGGCTCCGTCCTGTAATGCTGCCAATGAGATGGGCGAGGGACCAATGATAGTTATGCGCATCCTGAATAAGATAGATTGCCGTCTTAGCATCCAAATAAACCATGATGTTGGTTAATCCCTTCTCGGCACACCAATCCAGACCCTTCTTGACTGCAAAGATCTCAGCATCTGTTATTATTCTGCCCCAACGGGTGTGAAAAGGCAAAGATGACCCGGCCATTAGCATCCCTCAAAATGCTGGCAGCCCCGGCATTGCCCGGATTACCCAATGAAGAACCATCAGTATTCAGTTTGAGTGCTCCCGGGGGTGGATTCTCCCAGCAAATTCATATCGGTTTCAGTTGGGGCCTCTTCCTCGGAATGATCTCAAACTGTCTGCCGATATCCACATCCCCACGCCAATGACCGACTTCAAGAAGGCCTACTTTGACAACCCCAAATATGTAATTGTTCACTCTCTAGATAATTCTTTGTGTAGGGGTCGTGATGGATTTATGTTTCATATCATTTCTAGCACACAATATAAACCAAAGAACATGCAAAGGCACAATGCGACAAATATGAAGCTTATTGCCCGTAGGCGCAGATGCATTCCATTTGTGTAGCGTCAGTTTGATGTCCTCGGTGTTGGGCATATTGAACTTGAATAATTTAGAGAAATGATTCCAAACCTCCTTAGCAACCGGGCAGAGTAAGAAAAGGGAACCCATGTCTTCTCTATTCGAGCAGAATTGGCACTTTGACACACGGGTGATTCCTTTCCTTGCCGGCTTCTCATCAACCGGAATCACTCATCTCTAGCCTTTCTTGATGTGCCGCAGCTTTGGTACGGGGCCAACAAGCTTTTTTGGAGTCCCCATGCATCGGGTCCCCCTGCTATCATGTGAATAATTCTTCTCCTGAGGGATTTTCTTCTTTGAGCAACACCTGCCCTTCCTTGTCTCCTCACACTTTTCGGTTGGGTTGTCCCTCTACTTGATGGGCAATTTTTGTTGCCTTTATAAATGGTGTTGAGGTGGTAGTGGAGGTGCTATAATGACTTGTGCAAATATCACCATCACATAAATTTTTGTAGCACAGCCCTCAATTGTAAGCACTTTTTAATTCTGTGCTTATAATCATTGTGGAGCTTGCAGAATTTATTTAAAATAGAATACTGAGAGCTATCTTGGTCATTCTAGTTAGTCTCACATTCCCGCCGTTCTCTATGGCTAGCAAGGTCTTGGAGGGAGGTATCTTAAGAACAGTATACTGTTTGAATGTTTATATAAATAGCATAACACAGTTTTTCTCCTCTATCGTAGGCTTCTTTGGCCAAGCCAACTTTTCATCTCTTTCTCTTCTCATTTCTCCAATTTTTTTGTGTTTTTCCCTTTTCAAACTCTTAGCTTTTTCCAAATTGGTTACTTTTTAGCACATGTAAGAAGATTATCAAAGTCAGCTACTGTTTCTTAGCCAAATAGTCAAAGAAAGGGCCATTTTTCAAACCTGGTGCAATGATGTTGGCCTACACCTCCCAGCGTGGCCTTCTGTTGTGTAGCTAATAAATTGAGCTAAAGCCTCTAGTGTCACCAGAGTTGTAAATGGATATCCGAAAATTCATTTACTGTTCGCATACGAATTCGTTTATAGGGTTATTAACCATATTCATTTAAAACGAATATTATCTGTATCCAATTAGTAGACATTCGACTGTAAATGGATACAAATATGTTAAATGCCCATCTGATCCGTTTAATATCCACTTCGAATGCATATCCGTTTATATATTCGATTATCTATAATTTAAGTAAAACCATTATCTGAAAAATAATGTTTAAAAAATTATTATATATAATATATTCTATTTTTATGTGTTTTAATATATAAATAATATTTTAAAAATTATCATATATAATATATTATTGTACATAATAAATTATTTTTATTTTTTCAACATGAAATGTTCATTATCTATATATAAATCAATATATGTATAAATTAGTAATTAAAGAATTAATAAAAAAATTAGGCGAATAATGATGATAATTAAACAATATTAAATCAGAAAAATTGAAAAATCAATATATAAATGATAAAATTAATCCATATAAAATTATTGTTGCTTTACTTTATAATTGATTTATATTAGTATCATTTTATTAATGTTAATTAATCATGAAGTGAATCAATGATTAGAAAAAAAATTAACTAAATCAAGAATAACTAACTTTTTAATTCTAAAATAACATAGTGAAATACTAAAATTATTAACTGGCTATGGGGACACTAAGATTTAAGAGGATGTTTGGGTAAGTTAATAAACTTCTTAAAATGTCTTATAAGATATTTAAAAATTTATAATATATCAAATAGTGTTTGGTAAATTTTTTTAAAAAGGAGCTTAAGATAAAATGTTCAGAGTTTATAAACTCTTTTTATAAAAGTTAGGAATTCCTAACTTATTTTTATGATATTAACCAACTCTCTTAATTTTAAGCATATTAATTATAAAATTATTATTACTAACACCTTTTAAGTTCTAAAATTTTATTTTATCTAAACATTTTAAGAAGTTATTTTTAAAAAAAGATCTACCAACTTATAAGTTTTGAAAATATCTTAGAAAATGTAAGAGCTTACAAAACTTTTTAAATAAGTTTAGCCAAACACCCTCTAAGAAGGTGTTTGGCTAAACTTATATAAAATGTCTTGTAAGCTCTAGCATGTTATAAGATATTTTTAGAGCTCTTGTATCTTGTAAGATATTTTTCGAATTTATAAGATGCTAGATTTTTTTTTAAAGCAAATTCCTCAAGTATTTGGATAATAGGATCTTGAAATTTATAAGATATTAGTAATAATAATTTTACAATTAATATGATTAAAATTAAGGAAGTTTGTTAAGAGTTTAAAAATAAGTTAAGAACTCCATACTTTCTTAAAAAATGCTTATAAGTTTCTAATATCTTATTTTAAAAATTTTATAAGTTATTTTCTTAAAGAAATTACAAAACACCGACATCTTATAAAATATTTTGAGAAGCTTATAAACTCACCCAAATAAATTTTAAATTTTTTACAATATCTAACTATATATATATAATATAAGATGAATACATTATTTCATAATTTATTTTGTAGATCTGTACTATTATTAATTTAGAAAATTAATAAAATTTATCTCAATATAAAACTTAAACTCTAAATCCTAAAATCTCACAACTTTATAAATTTCAAACCCCAAAATATTAATAATAGAGAATGTTTTTATTGATCAACATTGTTATATCTATATATAAAACTAAATGTCAATATTCAATAGACAATAGCTATCGTAAAAAAATAAAAATTTAAAATTATTTTAAGATATAATATACAAAAATATTAAGTATTAAAATATAAATCAAAGTCATATATAACAAATTAATAAATAATTAAATTTTAAAATTTAAAATTAAAACATTAATTACTATACTTAAATAAAAATTATCAAAATAAAATATAAAAAAAAAATGCGACCACATCACTAAACCCTACCTCCCATTTTACATTTCAATTTGACCTCCTTCCTTTACCAGCTACTCTCTTCTTCCTTTTTTTATTTTTTTTATTTCCATCTACTGTACCATTCTCTTCGACAAAAGCATCGGCGAGATGCTTGTCATGGAGACTTGTGGGCCTCTGCGATGCCAAAGCCGGAAGCTAGTAGATTTGCTGGCCCTTGCTAAGAGGCGGTGGGGCTAGCCTCCCCGTCAAGTCTACTGGCTCGCCGTGAGGTCGTGAGAGCCAACAAACCTTGGTGACTAGCTGTGGCTAGCAGCGGTTGGTCTCACCAAGCTAGCTTCTACTGGTCTCTCCATTGTCGGCGAGAAAAGCTATCGACTTAATTTCTTTCTTTGATTTCTAGACAGATATATCATATATCTAGCAACAGATACTATATCCACATATATATTAGTAGTATATATAAGAGCCTATGTGTTCTACTACAATACCAGGTCTTGAACTGGCAGACCTCACACCCCCTTTTTTGATTTTGGTGGCTTTTTATTTTGGTTGCTTGTTAATTTCTGTTGTCTAAGTGTTTGCTGCTGTTGTTGCCACCGAATCTCTTGCATGTCTTGCTATTCTTCCTCATTTTATTCACTTTTGGTTTAGCCTACGTGGGTAGAAATTATTTGGGTTAAACCTCATTGCTGGAAGCAAGAGAGTCTTCTGCAAGGTATGCAAGTTTCTACTTCAATTAGTTATTGTTTTTTTGTTTTGCAAATACTGATTTATTAGATAGTAAAAGTGATTTCTTGAACCAATCTATGTTTGAGGCCAATTATATGTCAAATATTTGTGATTGTAAAAGTGGTTTAGCCTCTGTGTGGGCTCTGAGTAAAGGAATGAGCAACTTGTATGCAATTAAGGTTATGTAATGACTATATAACTATCCCAAAATAATTATTTGATGCTCAAATTTGAGAGGCAATGTACAAGTGCATTTTTTGTTTCTATTTGAATTAGCATAGGAATTATTTCTATAAGTATGCAGCATATATCAAGATTTAGAAGTTGTATTTTATTTTCTTATCCTTTCTAAAATCACAAATACATGCAATAATTGTGGTTAGAAATTTTCCTTTATGAACTGCATATAACTTGAAGAATATTATTGTTTGCAACATGAAACTTAGGCCTTTAAAATGGAGAAGATAGCAGAGGAGGCAGGCAAGAATTATAGTAATTCTAACTGGGATTGTACTTATCTTAGATTAAGAAAAAACGGAGAAAAGGGCTCTCATTTTTGCACTTAATATGCTCACATTTCTCGAGCTTCTATTATTTACAATTACTAATGCTCAAACACAAGGAAGAATGGTGACAGTATTGAGCATTAATGGAGGTGGCATAAGAGGTATCATTCCAGGCACAATTCTGGGCTACCTCGAATCCAAACTCCAAGCAATATTTAATAAGCCTTTAACATGTTCTTAATTTAGCCTTCTCATCAATGTTAATATATGATGTTCTGATTCTGGTAATTCATATTAATATAAATATTTTACAGGAATTTGATGGTCCAGATGTAATAATTGCATATTATTTTGATGTAATTGCAGGAACAAGCGTCTTGTTACCACTATGCTCACTACTTCTAGTCCAAATAATCACCTTATGCATGTTGCAAATGATCTTACCAGCTTCTACTTAGAGCACAGCCGAAAAATCATCCCAGAGAGTAGGTTATTTGATATTATATGTAGGAAATCACTTTCCTTTGTATGCTTATTTGATATTTGGAGTATGCTAATTTTATTGTTTGGTTGTTGTTTTTTCTAGATTTTGTTACGCTATTTATTTGATTATTTTTTTAATGAAATTTGTTAGAAAAAAATATGTATTTTATTACAAGTTAATGGATTTGGATATTCGGATATGTGTAAATAGATATTTAGATATTTATAAATAGATAGATGGATATTTAGATATTTATAAATGAATAGTCCTAATAATTATAATTAAATACGAATATATTTGAATTCGGATAATATCCGGTGGATACGAATTTGGATATTATTAAAAACTATTCGTCGGATACAAATATGGATATGGATATTACATAATTTAAACAGATACAAATATGAATATGGATATGGATATTACATAATTTAAACAGATACAAATATGAATATAGTGTATCCATATCATTTAATATCCATTTATAGCCTTAAGTGTCACTTATCACTCATGCATTAGTTCATGAACATCTCTGTGTATTTTGTGAAGGAAAGTATGGACCCTAGGAAGAGCTAGACAAACCATTAGTTAGCTGAGCTGTCTAATATTTTTAAAAAGACCCTTTACTTTGCCCTATCCGTGTCCTAATGTAATAGCGCTATGTTTTTGAATTCATACCAACACTATATTTGTTGAGTCAAAAGGCCCCATGTACAAGAGCATAGAAAATGGCTTGGAATTAGCTAGTAGTTTGTTTGCCAACAATTTCTCTCTAAAGAGATATCCTTCCTATTTGCTTTGAGCTCTTTTATAGTATTTCCCTCATCTCTCTCATCTCTTGGATAATGTCCCCGTCTTTGTGGAGCGGTCTTATTGCAACTTTATTGGATTTCTTTCACCTTTGAGGGAGCCTATTTACCTCTTCAAAACAAACTTTGCATTAATCTTTGTTGTTATTTGTTTTGTATCATTTGTGCTGATCTCTAGGGGCTTTCTCTTGTTGGAATAGGCTCTTTAGTTGAGAGGGATAAGCTAAGTCTAACAAAGTCACATCTTTCTTCCCCAACCTTTGACTACCTTACTTTAAATCTAATATACTCATGCCTTGCTTCAATAGTTTTCCTCAGACAGAGCCAGTTGATATTTTGCCTTGAACTTGTACCATGCAACCTCTTTCTTTGCACTTCTAAATGCCTACACCTATATTGAATTTGATGAGAAGTATTAGGGATTTTTCAAGCGAAACCTTCTAATGCTCAAATTAATTTTGGTGTCGAATTCGAGAAAAAAAAGATCACCAATCTTTGTGTGTCTATAGAATAAAAAATGTTATTTAAAAGATACCTCACTTATTTGCTACACAGGGATTCTTAAAATCCTACCTTAATGCCCTATTTGTGATGAATGCAAGATAGAGCCTTTCTCAAGATCATGGTCCCGAATTCTCGAGGATTTCCTATACTGAGTATAACTGCTATGTTCAGCTTGGTTGAGTGCCATTTTTTTGGTCTAACATACCTCCATCTTGGTGTTAATTTCATAGATATTTGAACAACTTGGTCAACTTGCCTTCATCGTTGAACAAAGGTGCCAACTTGCCTTTACTATTAAGTAGCTCAATTAGCTTACCTTTGTTGCTAACATGCACCAATTCTACAGCTTATCCAAAGTACAACTTACTCTAGGCCAACTGATCTACTTGTGGTCCAGATAGGGGAGTTCAAATAACTTGAGTTTGGTTTTAAACCTTTGGGCCAAGTTGACATCAATAGTAATATTTCTTTTCAAATTGCACCACATATGCATGTTTATGTAATATTTTTTCTTCCAAAATTATGAATGAACATTTCGAAAAAATTTAACTCCATTAATTATAAATGCTAACTTTTTGAATTTTAGTCATACTTATATAACAATCTCAAATCAATAGTACATATTTGCATTTTTATTGAACTATAAAAATAACACAATTTTTATTCTAGTTGTTTGATTCTCAATATTGATATTTATTTAATTAAATTACTACTTATGTTTTAAATATTTGATAGTCTAGATTCTTTAAATATTTTTTTCAATCATTTATGTTCTTCAATTTCATTTTTTCCATTCCTTCTGAGCGTACATTTTAAATACATTTTAAATCAAATTAATAAATCACACAATGATATCCATTTCAAATAAATTATCTTTATGAAAAGATTTTTTAAGTTCAAGTAGAGTAATTATTTCATCAATTTTTGTATTTTCAAATTTCTTCTATTTATCCATATTAATACCACCCTGATGTATTAATGGGCTGATCTTGAAAAACCAATCCAATCACCAACATGACCTGAATGACCAGATAATAGGATAACCTAAGAAGGCTCAAAGTGATTCACGCAGAATAGTGGCATAATGGGTACTTGCAGGTTGGCCTTATTAAAGTACGTGGGCCCAATTGAAGTGGTATAAGATCCAAGTGAGCTACAAACTACTTCAGCTAGGCAATTTCTCAGACTGCCTTGCCTAATCCTTTCATTAGCTCGAGAGTGCGAATAACTGAGGGTAAATTGTATTTTTAGTTCCATAAATTAGGTTTGTTTAATTTTGGTCCCATCCTTGTTAGTTTCACACATTGCACCGAATAAGCGAAATTTTCTTTTTCAATTTGAAGACTTAAAAGGGCTTTTGTCCAGAAGTTAAGGGAGCAACTCACGTGTTACTCAAGTGGTCAATAAGTACTCCAGCTTTTTTAGTCCCATAAGTCAAGTCTATTTGGATTTTTGGTCCAAAGGAGAGCTCCATTGAAGTTTTGTAGAAGAGGAAAGAAAAATGATTGTAAGTGAAGGTGTCATTTATTTCTGCAGCATACCACCTCCATTGAAAACCTCATCGATAGAAGAAAATCCTGGTAGGGGGTTTCATGGTTGTGTTTAATAGGTGTGGTTTCTTTACTTAAGAAGACCTTTAAATGTGTGAAAAAGCAAGATGAGCAATACTTGAGTTGCTTGGCATATTGAATGTAATAGAGGAAAATTATTAAAACTTTAAAAAGGCAAACTATGTTGCCATATTTGTTGGTAGTTTCTTGGTTGATGATTTTTCACTTTGTTAGGACCAAAATCCAAACAGATCTAACTTATGGACCCAAAAAATGCTAATTTAATGGCCATGTGAGTATTGGATGGAAAGTTTCTTTGGTCCTGAAATTAAAAAATAAAGATACTTATTGGATGCAATGTGCGAAAGTCATGAAAAATGAAATTAAAATCCAAAATGGTTTAACTTATGGGACCAAAAATGCAATTTACCCAGCAACTTACTTGAGAGTAGATGTAATCTAATTAAACTCGACCTTGTATAATAACCATTATCTAAATTGAGCCTCTAAAAATGGTGGACAGAGCTGAGCGTTGGGAGCTGACGACAACTGTGTCTGCAATAGTAAGAGCATAACTACATATTCATGAGATCTGAAGAATAGTAGAGCTAGATAAGGATAATGATAATTTGAAATTGTGGATTTCTCTTAGCTACTTAGGATCACTCTATACATGTATACGTACCTCTCTTTGAGCTGAAAAAAAGGGTTAGACAACTTTGAACAATACACGAGTGTTCTCTTCAAGCAATAAAAAGTAATAAGTTTCTTTTTGCTTTGTTTTTGCATGCTTAGTGTCATGTGGGTTTATTTGTGGATCATTCGTGTTAGTTTTATCTATATCAAGTGGCTCATTTGTGGGAATTTGATTTCATTGAAATGATTCCTTGGTCACTGTTATGAGGTAAGATGTAAAGATAGGTGATTTGCAAGAAAGTGACAGACAGGAGCCCACTCAGGCCTTGACATGACATGCCTTGTTGGTAGCCTCTTCCTATGCTCACTTAACAATAATTGATAGATGGGATGTATTGAAAGCAATTCCAAATATAGGACTTGAGTTGCACTTGGAGGCAACAAGAGAGCTATAGACCATTGAACTATTCCCAAGAAAGCTAAAAAGAACCATGAGAATCATCTCAAATATAGGGCCAAATATTTCTAAAAAATTAATAAACTTGTTCATGGATATTTTGACCTTCTCAGTTAGTGACCTAGTGGGAATGTATTCACAATTTTTTTACAACAAATCAATGTTGATCCCAAAGCCTAATTAGTTAAACAAAGGAAGAGAGTTCTAAAAGCCAAGAAATATGGAATCATTCAAAAAAAAGTAGAGAAGCTATTAGATGTAGGACATATTATGGAAATGTGGTTCTTAGAATAGATATCTAAAGTAGTGCTTGTCCTAAAAAAGGACCATACATAGAGGATATGTGTCAACTTTCAAGGCCCAAACAAAATATGTCCAAAAGATTGCTAACCATTCCTAAGAATGGATCAGTTAGTTAACTCAACCTCTTAGGTGTGAATTGCTAAGCTTAATGGATCCATCACAAAGATATCACCAAATACCTTTACGTCTTGATGACTCAAAATAGTGAGTTTTTAACAATAAATGGTGCATTTGTTATGTGGTTATGCCCCTTTGGGCTCAAAAAGTTTGGTGCTACTTATTAGCACTTAGTAGATTGTATAGTCAAACCTTAGCTAGGAAGAACAAAAAAGTTTTTGCTGATAATATGATGGCAAAAAATCGATATCAAGTAGACATGTGGAAGATTTGAGGGAAACTTTCGATACTCTTAGAAGGCATAAGATAAAGCTAAACCCTAGGAAATGTGTCTTGGTGTTCAGGATGGGAAGTTTTTAAGATACTTACACTACATTTGGTTCAAGGATTTTGGAGAGGGCAAAAAAATTCTAAGAAGAGTACTTTTACTTGTTTGATTGGTAATGAAAATATTAACAAAAAAACAAAGTTTAAGGAAAACTTAGTGTTTTTGAGGAAAATGAATTTTCCTCACAAAATAGTGAGTAAAATAAGGGAAAAGCCTTTTTAACCTGTCTTTCCTTCTCAACACATTCATCTGCCCTCTGCTTTTTGTTTGTTTGTTCATTATTTTCTTTAACAACCAAACAAATTTGAGATTTTCCAATTCTTAGATTCTATTTTTTTTTCCTAACATTTTTCTTTCCTCATTAAAATTCTTAAACCAAAAATTGTGTTAGTAATAGCGTAGGGTATAGAAACAAGCCTAGCTAAGATAAAAGCTATATAGGAGATGACCTTACCTTGTAATATTAATGAAGTGTCGAGGTTAACATGCAAGATAATAGATCTTGTCTAACTTATTTCTAAGTAAATAGACAATAGCCTGCCTTTGTTTGCGATACTGAGGAAAACAGAGTGATTTGAATTGGGAAAGGAAACTCAAGTTGCCTTCATAAAACTTAAAGAGTGTTTGGCCTAGCTACCTTTGTTAACCAAGCCTACATTTGGGTGAATTCTTGTATCTATATATGGCAGTATTAGAGCAAACAGTTAGCTTAATCTTAATAAAAGAGGAAAGTAATATGCAGAAATTGGTGTACTATATTAGCAAATTGTTATACGCTGTCAAGCTAAAGATATTTAGATATGAAGAAGCTAGCCTAAGCCTTGGTAGTTGTTGCTCATGGATTGTGGCCCTACTTCTTATCACACCAAATAATTGTATAGATAAATTAGACTTTTAGAAAAACTTTAGGCAAAGCAAATGTAGTAGGGCGAATGGTAAAATAAGTAATGGAACTGGGAGAATTTAGCATCCAATATGCACTGAAAGTTGTAGTAAAAACCCAAGACCTTGTGAATTTCATAGGTGATACCACCTTTCTTTCTAACGTCAAGAATATTTGGTTATTACATATGGATGGAACATTTGGGTTGCAAAGTAGCAAAGTGGGCTTAGTATGGACTAGCCTTGGAGGAGATAAAATGGAATTTGTGATTAAGTTCAAATTTAGAGCCTCAATTAACAAAGTAGAATATGAAGCCGTGATAATTCCAAATGACTATTAAGGGTGGAGCTTGGTGGCTAAAAGTTCACATTGATTCATAATTGCTGGCCATGCAGATTAGAGGGGCATACAAATAGCCAATTGGTTGAACAACTTTGAAGTTAATTTGAGGAGCTCCAAGTCTACCAAGTTCTTAGAGAAAAAAAAATGCCCAAGCTAATTACTTAGCTAAAATGGTAAGCGCAATAATAGAATGTATAGTTCGGATGATAATGGTGCTTAAGCTCGATTAGGGAAGCCTAGAGATTGAAATAAGTAGTTGAGGAGATCATAGATTGATGAATGACGATAATCAATTATTTGGAGGGGAAATAAGTAGATGTGGATGTTAAGTTATGTGTCTACACCATGAGATTCTTCTTAATAAATGGGACCTTTAGTAAAAAAAGGTATACACAACCCTTGCAAAGATATTTATCCCTAGATGAAGAAATCTATATTTTACGAGAAATATATGAAGGGTGTTGTACTAACCATTTAGGGAGAACTACCTTAGCTGCAAAAACTTTAAGAGCTGGGTGCTTCTGGTAGTCTATTCAATCTAATATAATTGAACTAGTACAAAAGGCTTAAAAAATGTTAGAAGAATGCAGTTATAATGCATTAGCTAGCTAAGCTTACACATACTATGGTGCCTCATGCCTTTTTTCTAAATGAAGAATGGACATCGTAAGGTTTTTTCCTATGGCATCGGGACAGTGAAAATTTCTGTGGTTGCAGTAGACTTTTCAGCAAGTGGGTAGGAGTTAAAACTCTTACAAAGACAAAGAAAGAAGTAACCAAACTCTTATGGCATAACATTGCTTGTTAGTGTGGGATACCCCGAGAGCTGCTCTCAAATAATGGACATAAATTCCATGGGGCTAAGGTTTAAGCTTGGTGTAAAGAGATGAAAAACATGCAATGCTTTAGCTTGATTTCCTATTCTCAAACAAATGGGAGAGCTAAACTTGCAAATTGAATTATTCTATAAGGGCTTAAAGCTAAATTGGACCAAGCTGTAGGCAATTAGGTGGACAATCTATCTAATGTATTATGGTCTTATTGCACTATTCCCTACTTGACTACAAGAGAAACTCTATTCAGCTTGGTATATGGGATGGATGAGCTGATCCCCTTAAATATAGGAAAGGAAACACAACATGTGCTGGCATATAATAAGTAGAATAATGATAAGTTGGAAAGAACTCATCTATACTTAATTGGAAAGAAAATAAAGCAAAGAGTAGTTGAGAATAGCAAGGTATAAGCAGAGGTTGTTCAAATAGTTTTCAATAAGTGTATTAAGGCATGCGACTTTTAGGTTGGTGATATAGTATTGAGAAGGGCCAACGCCAAAGGGTTAGTTGAAAAGTTAGATTCAAATTGAGAAGGCCCTTGTAAAGTGACAAAGATAATACGAGGAGGTATATATGAAATAGAAAAGACATGGATGGAAAAAGTCTGCCCAGGCCATAAAATGTAGCATTATAGCTAATCTCCAATATTTCTATAATATCTAGGTTGCTTTTATGTAACTTGTTTTCTTTATTTCTTATAAGAGTTGATGGTTATCAATGAAATCATTTTTCTTTTCCACTTTAATAAACAACTTCATAATATCAAAACTCGGATGGGCCACTTAAAGTGATTGAGCCACAACATCGAGCTTTGATGAGCTATAGACAACTAAAGGGTTCAAAGCTCAAAAAAGCTAGAAAGCCTTAACAATAATGTGCTAACAATTAAATGCTAATGATCAGAAGAGCTAATAACAAGTGAAAAACTCAAATGAGTTTACAATTAAAATCTAAAGCTTGGATAAGTAATGAATTGTAAACAAAATTTTTTTCCAAATGCATCTAACACATAATTACAAATGTGCAAATATAGCTTGGATACATTCAAAATTATAGAAAAACCATAGTCATGCTACTAAACATTATGAAAACTACACAAAAATATAGATTTTATAAAACCATGCATGTAGAGTTAAAATCCAAAACTTTCAAATAGTAATTGTCACCAAGTATCACCAAAAACAAGCAGGGCAGGGAGATGGCATAGGCTATTAATAAAGAGTCCATGATTTAGTTAGTGTGTGAACTAACTAAATGAGCAGAAAGACCGACATTATCTAGAGCAGTGGCATCGACTAGAGGTTTGATAGTAGCAACATCGAGTGGCTTGGCAGCAACAGTAAGGCTAGATAGGTCTTGAGCAGGGGCAACAAAAGGCGTACTTGGGCCAACAACATTAGGCTCAGCTTCATCCTCTGAAATGAAGGGTATATTCTTTATCTGCCATTAGCCATCAACATTTACCTTTCCTAACCTAGTTCAATGATGCTTCTCATTTATAGCCATTCGATGCAAGTGTTGATGCCATAATGATAATATTCCAAATATTAACAAGCTAGAAGATGTTTGAACTTATTGCTTTTCAATATATTTGCTTTGCGAGAGCACCAACAAGCCTCCAAATAGTTGTGCCCTCTTCCATAACATGAATGAATTCAAAAAAAGTATCTTGTCCTTCATGCCAACCTTCTTATGCTCCAATGTCTTGGACATACTAGAATGTTTTTTTCTTAATGGTTGCCAACTACTACTTCAGCTCATTTACTTGTTAAAGTCCAACCTAATCTAGTTCAGCTCAGAGGCTAACTGCCTTTGTTCCTCTTTTAATTTCTACGGCTCTTTCTCCTAGTTAATTATGAAACCTCCAGCTAGGATACTATCATAGGAAGAACAAAACAAAGTCAAACTATAAAAAATAGTAATATAACTAACTTAAGGGAAGGGCAGTAACTTACCTTCGATAGGAAGTAAACTAAACATATAAACCCTCAAAGCCTAGGTCATTGATGGTCACAAAGGCCTATTGTTTTTTCTCTGACTTGTATCTTTGGATGCAGCAACAAGCATGAAACTCTTGGTGGATACCTTTTCTCCACAACAAATAATAAAGAGTTAATATTTTAAGTGAAAACACAAAATAGTTATTAAGGAAAGTTAAAAAGTAAAGTCAAAAGGTTTCGAGAGATCTTCAACTTGGGGTTTATCATAAAATAATGGAGGAACCCTAGTTTCTCTAAGTATGAAAGTTTTATCTTATAGTTGTTAAGATGGTTTGACAAGTGTGTCTAATCTACGAGGATAGGTTAGTTTCGAGAGGCACTCAGCTTAGGCATAGCATCTCTCCTGATAGTAGGGAAGCTCTACTTCTCAGGAGAAGAGATGTGGAACTAATTTTCTTTCTAATACATAACTAAGGTTAGGTAGTTAGAAAACAAAGCACATGTCTTCCTAGGAAGTCAAATAAAATAGTTGGGACTTGAAGATTTGGGATGGAAGCATAAGTGAAAGAAAGTGATCATAGGTTTTATTTGGAGGTGACAACATATAATTATGAAGTCTTCCATAGGGCAAAAAAAGTTTAGGATAAATTAATTCAGGGGAATCCCTAAACCCCTAGATACTAAAACATATAGCTCAATGTAAGTGATTATATGTCTAAGAGGGGGGTAAATTTGACCTAAGAGATTTTAATGCAGTGGAAGTTTATCACTTAAAATACTTTTTGGCCTTTCAAAAATTGTTTAGGTTTTTTGCAGAAAAACAATTTTAGATACTAACTGGAATTTGTAAGTATTAGTTAAGATATCGGTTAGACCAGTAATGAGAAAAGCAAAAAAAATAGAAGTAGATAGACATTGATATTTATAAAGATTCAGCAAATCTACATTCTCTACCTAAGCTTTCACTGAGAATTTTAAACTTGTCAAATTAATTAATGTATAAGTATATCATTACAGATGATAGCAGTAATTTGATGGTAATAAAATAGTAAGGGATTAGAAACACCCTAGCAGGGTGAAAAACTAGCTCTTTGCAAAGGGCTACACTGAAATCCCAAACAAGATAAAGCAGATTCCAAAGCATTGTGAAACCATCTGCTTATGAATAGGCTAAAGTAACTTTTGCTAGATTGGCTTACATAACCTCTGTGGACTGATGCACAAGTTGTTGCCACTTCGTACGACAAGCTCTAGTCTCTTCTTCTAGACCAAAACCAAGAACACTGCAAAAGATTTTAGATAGTATCGCTCTACTGGTTTATTCACCTAGAGGTCCTTAGAGCAACTAAGTGTTGATTTATTCCCTTCATGGGATCCCTCGGGAGCAGATACAACTCTAGTCCTTATTCACCACTAAGTCCTTCAAGATACAAACCGCCTTTTCCTCATCTCCCTAGGGTCTGTTGAAGGTAAGCTCCACTTAACCTTTTTCACCACAAGGTTCCTCGAGAACACACGTAAAGCAAGAAATTAGCAACAATTAAGCATAAATCGTGTAGGAGAGTATCACATATCTCCTTAAGATATTTAACAAATTTTATAATATTGCATATTTTTCAATATATAGATGTATTACCAATAGCTATAAGTTCCAATTTGGTAAGTGATCGTCAGATACAAATAAGGAAACAACTTATAAGGCAAGAAGCAATTAGAGTCATGATTAAACCATAATTGCGAACTCACTTAATGATGCAGCAAAATTGGTCCTCTTTCATGTTAAATGAAGATATGAATTTTAAGCTAGAACCCTTACATGATCATGTTAAATAAGAAAAGTTAATTCTAGTAGATAAATAAGAAAAGAATAGTTTAAAATAATTATGGCATCTAAATCAAACAAATATATTTAGTATGCTAGAGATGCAAGATTAGACCCAAGAAGGATAAACTTTCCTAGTATGAAAGATATGAGAATCAATCTAGATGATTTTCATGAAAAAGGTAAGTCAAAATCCAGTTATTTATGGAAAAACGATTCCACATGAGATTTATAAATTCTCTGCAAATTATTTGAAGATAATTTAATATGTTCATGCAGAAAAATGCTCTTTCCTTAAAGTATTAAAAGTTATCAATTTGAAAGAAGATAATAGAAAAAAAAGTAAGCTATTAGTCAATTGTTCCATATATTACACTCATTGAATTAGCTACAATGAGCACATGATTAAATTTAAGATCAACAACATGATTTTCATTCCATAAATAAAAAATGTGATGTACTGAATCAAATATAAAGATATGTTGTCAAAATCAATATAATGGACAATAAGTTCTAGGCAGCCTAAGACAATTTCCGAACAACATGAGGCTAGTTTTAGTAGATTTTTGGGAATAATTCATATCAATCATGCAACAAATATTTTCATAATCAAAACTCTAGAACTTATGCAAAACCATCAAAGGGTTAACACTCAAGGATTGGAAAAAAACGTAAAGCCCCTCGTATTTGTTTAGAATAAAAGTATATGTAATTTGGAGAAGGCTTATGTGGCTAACCTGTGATACAAAGAGGTACATATCATATTCATTAGGATTGCCCATATGTTTTCCAAGACAAGCTATATTATTCATAGTCAGTCTAAAGTGGTATAATTCATAAAAAGCAAGACGTTCCCTTAAAGCTAATATGCCAAGTTTCATGTCGTGCATACTTTTGAGTCGAAACTTAAGGAAGACCCTATATTTTCTTGTCTAGACTGGGCTGCCTAGGGACTAAAGCTATTCTATCATATTGAAAGACATTTTGTAGGTGAATTTCATAATATATTAAAGAAAATTAAGAAAATAGCAAGCAAAAGAAATGGGTTCTTGAAATTCTTAAATGAAATAATAAGAAAAAAAATTCAACAAATAAATATACATGAGTTTCAAATGAAACCTAGTTACATGATTAAGCATGAAGAATGAAGAAAAAATGGTGGCACAAGTTGAAGAACATGGCAGGAATAGCCTAGGAAATAAAGAAGTGGTGAGAAGAACAGAAGAGAAAAATGAAGAAGGAGAAAGAAAGGGACTATTTATACAACCAAAATGACTCGCTTTTTCAAATTTAGCAATCTGAACTATACACGTGTATGGGCTGAGAGGTCCCATGCTCATTATGCTTCTGTAACTGTTGGGAGGTGTAAGGTCATCATAACCCTGCATTTAGAGCTTGCCATGTTAAATTGGGAATGCAAAGTAACTGTTGGGAGGTGCAAGGTCATCATAACCCTGCATTTAGAGCTTGCCATGTTTAAATTGGGAATGTAAAACATGTGATAGTAAGAAACTACCAAATCAAAACTATGCGCTAGACAGTGTGGAGGAATATTCTAATTAGATGGCCAAAATTAGCTCGGTTATGTGTTTTTATGTGCCTTGAACATAAATACAATCCACTAAAGCTAATCTAATTTCGACCTTAAGCATGTAGTAGATAACTCGAACAAATATCCCCATGACATTTAGGTAGTTTAAGGTAATTAATTCACTTAACCTTGCTCAACCATTGAACAAGTTAGCACAACAATCATCCTCTAGCTACCATACAATACTATGAACCAAAAACCAGTCCGGAGACACTTTTTGGACTTTTTTTCAATAGAGAAGAGTGATGATACCACCCTAAAGTATTAATTAGCCAATCTTAGAAAACCCAATTCAATCTCTAGTGTAACCTAAATGACTAGATAATAAGATGGCCCAAGTGGGCTTAAGTGATTGGCTTATATTAGTGGCCTAAAGGATAGCCATAGACTAGCGCAGTTGAAGTATGTGGATCCAATTAAAGTCACACAAGATTTGGCTAACTTGGAAACTATTTTAGCTTAACATGTTCTCAAACCACCTTACATGATCCTTTCATCAACTCGAGAGCACAAATAACTGAGTTGAGAGCAAAGATAATCTAAGTAGAGTAACTTTATATAACTGATGAGGTTGAAAGTTGTTTTACTGGATTGGGTTAGTGTTTAAGCTAATTCAACCAAGCTGGTCAAATAATCCAACTGAGAAATATCCTTGTACTGATATCTGCAATCACGAGCAAACATTAAACTAGTTGAGGTGCATTCGGCTAAAGCATTCTGACGCTCAAGTTAGTATTGATCGAGTAGAGGAATCGAGTAGTAAAGTAAGAGCGTATAGTAATGAGTAGCATACTTTGAGAGTGGCTGGCAATGGGGTATTTATAGCCTTCTCCAAGTGAATAATATGTCCAAGATGCCCCTATCAAATATAAAGGGCTTTTATCCTTGTATGGGGGCTATAGGTCATCTCCTACCATGTACTATTCTAGGTGATACCATCTCATGCTTTTTGGGATAGAATAATACTCTAGTGATGCATCTCCTGATAGGAGTAGAGGCAGAGATGGTAATAGGGTGGCATGTGCCATTATTGTAGAGACATGCTGCCTATCAAAGCATTAAATGCAGTAAGGATACAATCTAATGCTAGGACGACCCTTTTGGTTAACAAAGGGTCAATCAGAGAAATGATTGAAGGGAGTAGGCAGCTTGAAGACTCTTATCTAATATGATTAAGAACTCTTCACTCAATTTGGGGGTTATGGTCAAATAGCTTGGCTTAAATTGCTGCATGAGTGACAAGGTAATAGTCGATAACTCAACTAGGCCTCAGAGACGACGTGGGCCTAGAAGTGTATTTTAGGTTGATTGCTATTAAGCTGGGCCTACCAGGCCCTCTCATATTATGAGTCCTCCCCATTCACGATCCTAATTGAGCTTGTTAACGAAAAGGAGCAAGAAGTAGCTACATGGTTGATTAGCAATTTTGGACAGTTGAACGGGTTTTGAACATTTAATTAGGGTTTTGAACACTCAACTAAGGTTTGGTGCATTTAATATGTCTGTTACATTGAGCTATATAAAATGCCAGACGACGGCTATGTAATTATTATTGTCGGTTGAGTTTTCCCGTCCGAGTGCCTATAAATAGGCATGGTGAAAATACTTATTTTACACTTTACTGTATTTGATTTGTTCAAGTTTTGAATTCATAGAGCCTTCATTTTTTCATTCTGCGCTTTTAGAGTTTCATCGAGATTCTATGAGTTTTATTTTCCATTTTTAATTTTTATTTAGTTGCTCATTAAGCATGTCGGATATTTCGGATAATGAGGCCATTGGGTCCCAGGGAGCACCCTTCCATAGGGAGAGCGATAGTGAGAGTACATCAAGTAGCTCATTGAGCATCAACTCAACCTCAAGTAGGTTGAGTGACGAGCAGGCTATTTTGGAGGTGAGGCTAGCCCAAGTAGGGTGCCAGCATCATGTGGTCGACTTTTCATGCCAAACCATTAAGTGAGATTATTTTGAAGATTATCTCGACTGATTTGATATGCATTAGGGAGCTTTATCATGTACCTACCGAGTATGAGCTCTTAGTTCTTGGTTCATGAGATAGGACGTATTGACCTCCAAAGGGGTATATTATCATTTTCAAGGAGAGTTGTAGATATGGGCTTATGTTCCCCCTTGCACCAATTGTGATCAACCTCTTAGGTGGCCTGGAGGTTTGCATAACAAAGCTCCTACCTAACTATTTTTTGACTATATACAGTTTTAATGTACTGATATACCTGTTCAAATATCCAACTTCCTTTGCCAATTTCTCTAATCTCTTCTACCTCCCATTATCCCAGAAGTGGGGTAGCACCGAGGAGTTTAAGTTTTATTACCTCACGGCGTGGCTGTGTCCCAATTCTTAGTGACCCCATCCTTTTCCTATAGCTATGAGTGGAAAATATATTTTTTTATGTTTGAGGGCTCAAGGGTTTTAATATTCTGAGATGTTGGTGGAGGAAGCACATCGAAATATCGGGTAACTCGACTCCTAGCCAAACACTTTCATTCACGATCTAGTTAAGTTTGGCCAAATGAAGGCTTCAATTTTAATCGAGGAAAAGTATTTGGTACTGGCTAGTTTATTGTCGGTCGAGCTAAACTTGCTTGTGGGTGATCGACTAGGTAGTTCTTTGTTGATTGTTATGATTCTGTTTCGTGCATCATTTTGCCCAAGTTTAATTATCTATTTTTGTGTTGTTTTTTGTATTGGTAGATTGAGAAGAGATAATGAACCATGCTAGAGAAGAGACGATGGCCTAAGCTTAAAGAAATGAGAAGCACTGCCAGGCAACGGCTGCTCGATGAGAGAGAGCCTCGACCATAGCCCCAGCACTCTTTACCATTGAATCTACTCTGAGGGCATCTCTCTCTCGACCAGCAACAACAACAGAAAGAAACCCTATCGATCGAGGAAAAAGATAAATGGTTGACTAGGGAGGTCTAGCTCCCAAGAGGCCTATGGGCGACAAAGGCAAAGAAAAAGCTACAAGAGCTAGCCCATCTATTGGCTAAACATGTTCACAAAATGCAGTAATGACGTAATATTTCAACTGCTTAGGCTGGCAATCCATAGGTTCAGGAAGGAACCGAATATGGCTATCCACAACTCGACCTCAATTATATTGTTGGGGTCAACTGGGGCTACAACGCTTAAATATATAATGGCGAGCTCTTTATGTCCAACTAGAGAAAATTCATGAACTTGAGCCAGACTAGTGCACTCAAAGCTCTAACATACCACTAAATCATGGTAAGTGTATGGTTGATTCAATTTTCTCATTGAATGCTCTCTTTTACCAGTCAATTGTACTTTTCTAATGAGTAATTTTTTCTTTCAAGTGAGCCAGCTCAGCTATCATTTTTACCAAAGGTTGGAGCTAGCTTTGGCCAATCGAGAGCAACTGCAAGAGGGGGGAAATGGAAACCCTAAAAGTACAACTTGAATTATCCTAAGTCAAGGTCAACCAACTGATTAAGGAGGTTGTTGGCCTCCGCATGCAGCTCAATGCAAAAGATCAATAGTTGTTCGCAACCATCCAAGAAAAAAAATAGGATGGATGAGCTGTTACACAAGGCTCGATTGGATGTGCAGTAGAGTTATGATTCTAGTTAGACGACGGGCGTAATGCTAATATGCAGGAGGCTCGAGCAAAATTCTCTATGAAGCTCCTATTGATGCTGATGCTGCTTTGAGCTGGAGGGTCAAGTACTCCGGTTGATTTGAGTGATTTTGGGCTTGAGATCTGCAACTATGAACACACATCAACTAGCCGAGAGGCCCCCAGCTAAGGCACTCTGACGCTCAAATTAGTTTTGATAGAGCAGAATACAGAGAGAGTATATAGTGAATAGTGTAAAATGGCATTACCGTGAATGTGGTTGGGCCTACAGTATTTATAGCTTTATGCGGGTGTAATTTTACCCAAGTACCCTTATCAGGTGTACTGGCTTTATCCCATGCCAGGGGGTTGAAAGTTATTCCAGATTCTGGTGTTGTGCTAAGTGGCTAAATCTCTTATTTTCCTGGATAACCGTGCCAGCAGGGGCACGTGACTGCCAAAGTTGTTGGCAGGATTGTTAGAGTTATTGGCAGTAGTTGCACCGACTACCATATATCATCAAAGTGTGCTCGACACGTCAGATTAACATGCCCAGCGGGGATTCGTGTGAACGCAGGAGGTTGATTCATGTCGACCAGACTCGAATGCTCAAAGTCCTGGGGTGGTCCTTAGGTCGATACAGGTCGACCACAGGCCTTACCCAGTGAGGTCGATATTGATCAACCAAATAGATATACACTTGGGCCTCATGGGTTGTCTTGTTTGATGTTGGGCCTGTTGGGCCTATTAGGCTATCCCATATCATGAGTCCCTCCAACTCCCAATCTTGATCGAGCCTATCGATGAGAAGGGGCAGGGAGTTTACATTGAAGCATAACAAGTAATACACTCGACCAGGATTTTTGATCTTTCGACCTGGGTTTTTAAAATTCTGACCCAGGTTTTTGAAATATCAACCAGGGTCAGAGGCGGTTTCTTTGCATTTAATGCGGCTATCAGTGCACAGGATACGAAGTGTGTAGAATATGAAGTGTGTAGGATACGAAGCATACAGGGCAAGCTATCATGATGGCAATTACACAGTTTTTTGTGCAAGATTGCCCATAAATAAAGGAGAAGTCCCTTCATTCATACTTTTACAATTTGAATATCAGATAATCTCCA
>JACGDI010005233.1:534369-562019 GCA_014898725.1 Jacaranda copaia | reverse complement strand
GCTGGTCGTAGGAGTAGATGGTGGATGGTTCCAGCTTCACGAACCAGTCTAGTGAGATACCTTGGAAAGTGGTCACCAACATTTTGGCATGGAAAAATTCGTTGTGACCATGCTGCTGCATTATGTGCTCAAACTATATTAGGTGCTCATTGGGGTCGATGGAGCCATCATACCTCAGGAGACCGATTGAAATTTTGGCATCCACAGTGATTCACTCATCGATGATCTTCTAAATGAACGGTGACCCTCTGTCTCGACGAGATCTTTGGGGAGTATCCATGTTTGGTATTTTATCGGTGTTTCTCCTTGAGATCTCGTCGAGACGTCTGTTCAGCTATTACACCTGATGGGAAACTTCTTTCCACTCGTCTCGATCTGCCTGGGAGGCAAACCTGACTCGTTCGGCCCTGTCGTGCTGTGGGGCTCAACTGGGCCAATGGGCCAAATCTGGAGATTCCCCACGATCCTCACAACAATCACAATTTGGGTGCTCGACCTTATTGCACTGTGGGGCTCGATTAGGTCAAACATGATCCTCTTAGTCCGCCACTTTCTCGCGTGGTACTAGACGTCTCATTTCCACTAGTGAATGCTTGGGACTGGCCTCGTGCCAAGCAAGTGGCTGCCTGATTTCATGGCCGGAGAGGCTATTCTCCTAAGGTCTATTTTCCAGTGGTGGTGACGGTGGAGCTACACTGGCAGCGGAGGCGGGCACTGAGGTGTGCTTGTTTAGGACAGCAGATAACTGAACCGATATCTGAGTGGATATCTGTTCGCTGATTAGTTGCATCAGTTGAGACATGGGTAGCGTCACCAGCTGTTCTTAGGGGGTGCTGGCAGACGGAGTAGTTGTGTGTTGTTGGGGGTTAGGAAGTAGCGGGGAAGTGGACCTCAGGTTTTCCTTCCTCCCAGATGTTACTTTGTGTGTGTTCACTATTTTTTCACTGCAATCTCAACAGTTTTCCACATACAGTGCCAAATGATGCTGCGTTGAGCTAGAAGGTCAAGTACTCTGATTGATTTGAGTGATTTTGAGCTTGAGATCTGTAACCACGAACACACATCAACTAGCCAAGAGGTCCCCGGTTAAGGTATTCCGATGCTCAAGTTAGTTATGGTATAGCAGGATATAGAGAGAGTATATAGTGAATAGTGTAAAACAGCATTACCCTAAGCGTGATTGGGCCTACAATATTTATAGCTTTGTGCGGGTGTGATTTTACCCAAGTACCTTTATCAGGTGTACTGGCTTTGTCCCATGCAGGGGGTTGAAAGTCATTTCAGATTTTGGTGCTGTGCTAGGTGGCTAAATCTCCTGTTTTCCCAGATAATTGTGCCAATAGGGGTACATAACTACCAAAGTTGTTGGCAGGGTTGTCAGAGTTGTTGGCAGCAGTTGTATCGGTTGCCACATGTCATCGGAGTGTGCTCGACACGTCAAATCAACATGCTCGGGGGGGGATTCATGTGAATATTAGAGGTTGATTCATGTCGATCAGACTCGAATGCTCGAAGTCCTGGGGTGGTCCTTAGGTTGATACAGGTTGACCACAGGCCTTACCCAGTGAGGTCGATACTGATTGACCAAATAGATATACACTTGGGGCTCGTGGGCTATCTTGTTTGATGTTGGGCCTGTTGGGCTTGTTGGGCCTATTGGGCTATCCTATATCATATGCAAAAGGAGATAGTACAGTAATTTATGCTATGCTTGGCCTTTTAGGACATGAGTGTGGTCTTTTTGCTCAATGATGTGAGGATTACATTTGAGAAAGCTATATAGTAGCTCAAGTATTTGGGCTATACCTTCTGAGTAAAAGATAAGGACCGCATCAACCCCATCCTAAATGAGCAGTTGCAGCCCTTTCCTGAGCTTGAGGAGGCTATTATGGAAAAGGGCATTGTAAGGGACATTTTGATCAAGTCGATGACTGCTGCTTAAAGAAGGTATGCAAAGGTGTCAAAGAGGCTTGCTATCATGGTGAAGGAGTTTGACTTTGCCAATGACTTTACCTTTGGGATTCGAGATGGCATGGTCGATGCAGGCAAATATTTATTATGCTTTGAAGATTTTTTGGTCAATGAGGTGAGGCTTTCACGACGTGCGCCAGCTAGTCTCCCCTCTATGGTAGGAAAGCTCGAGTAGGAGGCTGATAGCCTAATTGTGGTTCACATTTTATTGAGCAATAAGCTTGATCAAGCTATTGAAGAGGGTGTTCAAGAAATTTAGGCTAAGGGCGCAAGGTCGAGCAACAATTAAAGCTTTTGTTGCCAAGATTGTGGGCTGATCTATGCTGCACTTTTTGTAATCCTCTTTTCTCTCACTTTTTTTTATAATGACATTTGTAACCAAAGATTTCATTCAATGAAATAGAATTATTATTTTAATGACTTTTGTGCTTTACCTTATTTTGACTTTTACAGTTTTGTTGGATGTGAATGATTGATAACCAAATTAACCAACATAAATCCCATGATAGTGATTGAACAAATGCACTCAATGTTAGGGTTGATTAAGGTTATTACCTTTGCAAAGAAACATGTACGTTCATTAAAATAAGTTTGTGTGTTTAACATTTATTATCAAATTATCTTTGACTTCATGGTCGAGTCTTACGGTCATCATTTAAATAAGTCCACTATATTTTGATGAGTCAAATTATACTGGTGTTTTTAAAAGGTTCTACTCGACTATGTGGTCGAGATGTGATTGATCGTATTTGGTGAAATGTATTATATGATTTTACTTAATCTGGTCGATTATAGTTGACTATAGGTGCTAAGAGTCCTTTAATCATTGGCATGAAGCCGTCGTTTGGGTCGACTACGAGGTTGATTAGAAATATTATGCTGGAAATCCTTGATTTGGTAGCTTCAAATTATTTCTTGGATTGACTACAGGGTCGACTACGGAGTTGACCATGAACTTTTGAGCTACGCGAGACAAGAGGGAGTGTTTGCTGCTATAGCATTACAAGTAAATAATAGTAGAGTTGCTAAAAACTTTATTTATATCAAACAATACATAGACTATTACAAAGCTTTTATACATAGAATTTCTTCAAGTTGATGGCATTCCATGGACGAGAAAGTTCATTACTGTCAATGTTAGCTAGTTGATATGTATTGTGCTTTGACACTTTGACGATAGTATAGGGCCCCTCCCATTTTGCATTGAGTTTGCTGACATTTTTGGATACTTCCACCTTCTTGAGAACTAAGTCCCTGACCTTAAAATGGTGCAGTCGAACCCCTTTATTGTAGTTCTCTGCCATCTTTGATCTACTGCATTGCATGGTATTATAAGCTTCTTGCCTCCCTTTATCAATTGTTTCCAAGTTGAGTTTTCTTTAGGATGTATTTCTGATCTAGTTGAAGTGGATCACTCAAGCTACGTGTTGTATGAGTTTAGAGTGGATGACTGCTTTAAAACCATAAACCAAACTATAAGGGTTGTAACCTATGGCTGTACGAGGGGTGGTGCTGTATGCCCACAACACCCCTAGGAAGGTCGTCTGCCAATTGGATCCGATCCTCTGTATTTGAGCTTTCAGATGGTCGAGGATTGTTCTATTCGTTACCTCTATCTGGCTATTAGACTAAAGGTTCCCCACTAAGGTGAAATGTTGGGTGATCCCCAAGGTTTCTTACTAACTTCGCATGTTTCTACTCTGAAACTGTGCCTTGTTGTTTGAAATGAGGATCTTAGAGAGACTAAAGCGATAGATGATATTTTTTCATATAAAACTTTTGATGGCCGCATCAGTTATTTTTGGGACGACCTTGGCCTCGACCTACCTGGTGAAATATATGACTACAATAATGATGAATTTTCTCTAATCTGTCATCTTTGACAAGGACCCCAGAATGTCGATCCCCCACTGGTCAAATGGCCAAAGGAACTGAACATTGATCATAAGCACCGTAGGTTGGTGTGGGATGTTCGAGTGAACTTGGCAAGATAGACATTTTCGAGCAAAGTCAACAGCATTTTTCAGTAGAATGGGCCAAAAGTATCCATATTTGATGTCTTACGAGCAACAGATCTTCCTCCTAAATGGTTCTCGCACATGTTTGCATGGATATCCTGTAGGACCTTGTGAGCTTGGTTAGGGTCTAAGTACCTCAGGGGTGGTCTGGAGATCGACCTTTTATAAAGCTAGCCATACTCATCGAGAGCAAGCTTGGCGGCTTGTCCTTGAAGCCAGCGTGCCTCATTTTTATCTTCGGGAACTATGCCCTGACTCAGATAAAGCTTTATTGGATCCTACCATGAAAGTGTCTCCTCAATGCTTTCCACAAAATTCTATCGAGGATGTCTATTAATGGTTTGTTAGTGACCAAAAAGGTTATTGTTTTGTCTCTTGTTCTTTTGGTTGAGCTGGAAAATTTAGACAAGGCATCTGCTCACTCATTCTCTAATCGAGGTACCTGACTGAAGGAGAATTTTTTGAACAACTATTGTAGTCTTTTGACCTCTACCAGGTACTGGCTCATTGTCGAGTCCTTAGCCTCAAAATTTTATTTAGCCTGTTCTGCAACCAACTAGGAGTCTGTGATTACTACTGGGTGCTCAACCCCTTGGTCCAGTGCCATCCTCACTCCAGTGATGAGGGTTTCATACTCTACCTCATTATTAGTGACTGCATAATCAAGCTTGATTACGAAGTCATATTCTTCCGCCAATGGATAATGGAGAGCAACACTTACACCAGTTCCAAACATGGTTGATGACCCGTCGATGTGCAAGGTCCAAACAAGAGGGGTTTCACAACTCTATTCGGTGAGATCGACCCACTTTATGCTGAAGTCAACTAAAACCTATACTTTAATGGTTGTTCTGGGTTCAAAAGTGATGTTAAATTCTCAAAACTCAATGGTCCATTTTGTCAATCTCCTAAACATGTCTGGCTTTGAGAGTACTTGCTTTAATGTTTGGTTTGTCAATACTATCATTACATGAGGCTGAAAGTGTAGTTGTAGCTTTTGAGCTGCAGTGACTAATGCTAGGGCAAACTTCTCGATCTCCAAATAGTTATGTTCTGACCCTTATAGTACCTTGCTACATAGTAAACTGGTCAATTGTTTTCGTCTCTAGTTGAGACCAAAATTGAGCTGATCAAAGCTTCAAAAATAATCAAATAAATGTGTAGTACTTTTTTGAGTTTAGCTTGGCAAGCATGGGGGCGAGAAAAAGTATTGGTTCAACTCGATCGAAGCCCAATCATACTGTTCATTCCATTGGAAGCCCAACTTTTTGGCATTCCTTAGTATCTTAAAAAAAGGTAAGCTCTTGTCAGCCAAATAAGCAATGAACCTACCAAGGGCTGTAATCCTCCTGACCAAGTTTTGTACATCTCTGATTGTTCGAGGTGGTATAATGTCCAACACTACCTAGATTTTCTATGGATTGGCCTCAATGCTCCTTTGACTGACCATATAACCCAAGAATTTGCCTTCTCAAACTCTAAACGTATACTTATTTGGGTTTAATTTCATGCTAAATGCTCACAGTATGGCAAAGGTATGGTTGAAGTTGAGTTTATAGTCTTTGGCCTTCTCTATTTTAACGATCATGTCATTGACATAAAGCTTCATAGACTTATCGATCTCATTCTTGAATATAAAGTTGACCAATCTGTGGTAGGTTGCACTTGCATTTCTTAGCCCAAAAGGCATGACCAAAAAGTAATAAACCCTATTAAGGACCACAAAAGAGGTCTTGTCCCTATCCTTAGGCGCTATGAATATCTGATGGTATACTTGGAAAACATCCATCATACTTAACAGTTCATAACCAGCCGTAAAATCCACTAATAAATCTATACGAGAAGGTGTAAGGATCTTTAAGGTACTTTTATTTAAATCAGTGAAATTGTTACACGTACGCTATTTTCCCTCATTCTTGGGGACGATTACAACATTACAAAGTCAAAATGGGTACTAAATTTCTATAATATAACATATATCTAAGAGTTTGTTGACTTTTTCCTTGATGATCTGGTACCTCTCGACATTGAAAGTTCTCATCTCCTACTTGACAGGCTTGTATGAGAGGTTCACATTGAGGTGGTGAACGATTACACTAGGGTCGATCCTCTAGAGGTCGGATGCCTTCCAAGTAAAGGCACCGATGTTTCTTTGCAAGAAATCGACCATGAGATATTCCATGTGGTGGCCCATATCTATTCCAATCCTGGTGGTCCTGTTGGGGTTCTTAGGCTCCAGCTCAATTATTCTGAACTTCCCAATAGGCTCTACTCTGGTATCTTTCAACTTTCTCTTCTTACTAGCTTAGCCCACTTTGGGTTTCATTATAGAGTCATCCATCGAGATTTTTAGTTGTAGTCGAGTCTTCTGCTCATTCAATTCGATCGAAATGGTGTAACCTCTTTAATGTTGTATAGCAGGTCACTTGTGCCTACTGGGTTTGGGGATTTAATTTTCATATGGTAAGTTGAGAAAATGGCCCAAAAGTCAGTAAGAGCTAGTTGCCTAATTATAACATTGTAAGCAAATGGGGCATCAATGACCATATAGTTTATCATGAGTGTTCTCCTGTGGGTTGTCTTCCCGAATGATGTAGAGAGATTGATAGAGCCTTTTGGTATGACCTCAACCCTCCAAATTTGGCAAGAGGTGTGCACACGAGCTCAAACTTCAATTGGCTAAGGTTCATCCTTTCCAAGGTTAACAAGAAAATGGTGTTGGCCGAACTTCCATTGTCAACCAAAACCTTTCTTACTTCAAAGTTGGCGATCTTGACAGAGACCACCATGGGACAATTAGCTTTATGGTCAATGCTTTTGCACTTGAGATAGGCAAGGTCGTTGTCGGTGAAAGAGATAGGCTCCACATTATGGACAAATGAAACTTTATTTTGACTGGGGAGGCTTTAGTCAATTCCAGCCTCCTTTGTGTTTATCTTTAAATTTATTTTGAGTCCCCCTCAGTAGGACCTCCCACAATCATGTCAATCACTCCTTGAATGGGTGGGCAGTTATCCTGGGTGGATTTTTTTTTTCTTTATCCTCTTTCCTCGGGCTAATTAACCTTTCTCTACAAGAAGTTTGGTTAGTTCTGGACTCTTCTGTCCGAGCGTCTTCAACCACATATTTCTTGGGGTGGCCTTATCTGATCAGTCTCTCAATTTCGTCATGGAGATTGAAGCAATCTTCAGTATCGTGGCTCCTTTGCTTGTGAAAATGGCAATATTTCTTCAATTTTTTCATGGCTTTTGTCTTGATTAGCTTCTTTGGTTTTTTGAGGAGGTTGTTGTGCTGGATTGTGAACAGCACCTCTTTCCTTTGGAGATTGAGTGAAGTATAGTCATAGAAGTGTTTGATCGGATATTGACAACTCTCCATCTGCTGTTGATTGTCTTTGTCTTTGTTTTTCTTTTTCTTAACCTTAGGGTTGCCAAATTGTAGTCTATTCATCTTTTCCTGGGTCATATACCACTCTGCCAGGTCGAACAGTTCCTTCATCGACTGGGGGCATTCTTACACCAAAGTATTAGAGAATTCCTTTTGTTGAGTCCTGAGAAAAGCACATCGATCAAAAACTCAAATCTAGGGTTATCAATTTTCAACACCTTTGTGTTGAACCTGGCAAAGAAATCACGAGGGGATTCCCCTTCATTTTGCTTCACAGTATGGAGATAGGTATGGGGGAGCTTTACCTTTTGTTGACTGGTGAACTAGTGTAAGAACTTATCATATAGCTAGTCATAGGAATATATCAACACCGACTCAAGTTTGACAAACCAATCGAGCACAATGCCTTGAAATATGGTAACCAACATCTTCACATGTATATACTCGTTATGTCCATGTAGTTGCATTATATGCTCAAACTACATTAGGTGCACATTCAAGTCTGTTGAGCCAACATATTGCGGAAGTTCGACCAAAACCTTGGCACCGATAGTAATGCACTCATCGATTATCTCTTGGATGAATGGCGACCCTCTTTCCCAATGGAGTTTTTAAGGACTATCAGGGTTGGGATCCTCTCTGTATTTCTCCTCGATATCTCCTTGAGGCGCCTGTTCAACTGCTACACTTTAGTGAGATACTTCTTTCCACTCTTCATGGTCCGCCTGGGTCATATTTCGATCAAATTGGGGCCTCATGCGCTTAGTCCTATCGTGTTATGGGGTTTGAATGGGCCGAGCCTCATGATCAGTTGACTTAACAATCTCTTTTCACTGATTCGATCTCAAACATTCAACCCTATCACGCTATAGGGCTCGAATAAGCCAAATGTAATGATAAATAAAATCAACTATTTCTTCTTGTGGATTAGGTTGATCTTTTTCTTCGAGAAGGCACCTGGGGTTGACCTCTTGTTTGCTAGGTGACCTCCTAGACTCTGGTCGACCGCGACTATCCCTCGAAGATCATTCTTTAGGTGGTGGTAGTTGTGGAGTTGCACTGGCAGTGAGGGCAGGCACAATTGTATGCCAATCAAGGTGGCAAAGAGCTGAGTAGAAATTTGGATAGGAATTTGTTCGCTAGTCAGCTACATTAGTTGAGGCATAGTTAAGGTAACAACTTGCTTCAGTAGGGTGCTGGGTCTTGGAGCATGTGATTCTTGCTGAGGTTGAGAGAGAGAAGGAGACGCTGTTATTTTATTTTCTTTCCTTTCGGACGTGGCTCGCTCATGTTCAACATTTTGCGATCACAATCTCAATGTTCCCATAAACGGCATCAAAATGATGAGGTTGAAAGTTGTTTTACTGGATTAGGTTAGTGTTTGGGCTAATTAAACCAGACTAGTCGAATGATCCAATTGAGAAATATCCTTTGGGCTAAGATCTGCAATTGCGAGCAAACATCAAACTAGCCAAGGTACTCTTGACTAAGGTACTCCGATGCTCAAGTTAGTACTAGTCAAGTAGAGAAATTGACTAGCAGAGTAAGAGCATATAGTGATGAATAGCATACCTTGAGAGTGGTTGGCGACATGGTATTTATAGCCTTCTCTAGGTAGATGATATGTCCAAGATACCCTTATCAAATCTAGAGGACTTTTGTCCTTGTATGGAGGCTATAGGTCATCTCTCACCATGTACTATTTCAGGTGGAATCACCTCTTGCTTTTCGGAATAAAATAGTACTCTAATGGCACATCTCCTGACAAAAGTGGAGGTAGAGGTAGTACTGGGACAGCATGCGCTATTAATGCGGAAGCATGCTACCTATCAGCACATTAAATGCAGCAGGGATATGATTTGGTGCTGGGACAACCCTTCTAGTCGATAAAGGGTCAACTAGAGAAATGATTGAAGGGAGTAGGCAGCGTGAAGACTCTTGTCGGATATGGTCGAGAACTTTTTACTCAACTTGGGGTTATGGTCAAATGGCTTGGCTCATATTGCTACATAAGTGACAAGGCAATGGTCAACAGTGCAATTGGGCTTTAGACTTGATGTGGGCCTGGAAGTATATTTTGGGGCCAATTGCTTGAACTTGCTGGGCCCTCCCATATTAATAACCATCATCCAAGCTGAGCCCCCTAAAAGCGATGGAGCCAAGTTGAGCATAAGGAATTGTACTCCTAAGCTGGCCACAACTGCTCCTACGAAAGTGAGAGCAAAACTGCATATCCATGAGATCTGTGGCCATGGCTATTACTTGAATAGTGGAGCTAAATAGGGACAATGATATTTGAAATTGTGGACTCCCTTGACATACTCGAGAGTACTCTATACATGTATAAATACCTATTTTATGAATTGGAAAAGGGGTTAGACAACTAGAAAATACACAAATATTCTTTTCAAGCAATAAAAGCAATAAATTTTGTTTTGCCTTTTTTTAGTGTCGTTTGAATTTATACGTGGAATATTGATGAGATTTACAAGCATCTCATTTAATTTTATGTGCAATATACGTATAGGATTAGACTGTATATATTTTCCTTTAATATGGAATGTAAGTTTTAACTTGATCACCAAATAAATCATGAAAGGTGTAAAACATTGAGAATCCATATGATTGTTTTATATATTTATAAAAAGAAAAGAAATTAAACACTAATTAATTACTTGTGTATGCTCATAAGTGTCTGTATTTGACATCTGCGGCGGAACACTCAATGCCCAAGCAGTTACACGTTGTTGATTTAATACTCCTCCGGTGGAGCCAACAACCATTCAGTGAATTGGATTGTCTTACTGCCTTTCTAGACGTTCACGAAATCCTTCACGATGTGACAAGTACTAGTACATCGAAGCCTTAGAGAGCCGCTGGACCCCCAGACAAGTCGTTACGAAGCGCCATCCGTCCAGGTCAGGCGCCCTGAAAGGACCAAGCCAGCTCCAACCCACACGGAGCTTATTTTTCGTCTCTTCAACTCCACTCTACAGAAGTTAAAAGTCAACTAGATCGTGCTAGCTGATTTTGTTTTCCTAGTTAACATGTAGGAAAAAGATATACTACATCTTCTGCACATCTGGAAAATGATATTCATTGAATCTTTGGACCTTTGCCATTCTTTTTTGTGTACTAAAATTATTGTTTTGAGTTGAAACCCTGTCCTTGAATTTTAATTTTTTTTCCCATATTTGTGAACTACAATCAAATTTTCATTACCACTTCATTTACTACACCATGTCTCCACTCTCCTTCATCTTGCTCGTACAGGCTGAATTTGTTTTAGGGGAACTTGCTTAGCCCTCCATTGAATTAGAATCTCGCGAACAAGGGAAAATCTGGATGGCGAATTGCTTTTTGTTCTGAAGTCTTTCATGTTTCTCAGTAATTCTGCTTCTTGTTATTTATATTGGGTGCCCACAATTTAATGGTTTTGCATTCGGCTTCCAATACTTCAACCCTTTCCTGTGATTACTTATCCCTTTCATCACCACCAAGTGTCTGCTTTTGTCCTTGTAGTACTAATCCTCTCCCACCCCCTTTACACCGCAGAAAGAGAGAAAGAACTGTAGTGAAAAATGTGACATGGGCTCTTCTTCAAATACATGCCTGCATCAATGGTGGAAACCGGCATCATCAATTGGACACCGTCACCCGAAGGGGCGCAAAAAATATCGTGTTGAAGCGTTTTTCAGATGTTGAAAAATTGAATCATGCATCTTCGTCCGGTACGAATACTAATAGTGGCAACTACTATAGTTCCAATTTCGGGGAAGACCCTATTGTAGATAAGCTGAGGACTCAGCTAGGGGTCATCCATCCCATTCCCTCTCCTCCTATAAATCGCAACATTTTGGGCCTTTTCGTCGTGTTCTTTTTCGTGGGGGTTGTTTCGGATAAACTGTGGACGTGGAGAAAGAGCGATGCAAGAAGAATTGATGGTAAGCCAGGGAGTAGGCTGCAGGTTCCAACTAGCTTGTCCATGTTCCTTGAGAATGATTTGCAGAGGAAAGAGTCAGTGGAGTGGGTGAATATGGTTTTGGGAAAGCTGTGGAAGGTGTATAGGGGTGGGATTGAGAATTGGATCATTGGGTTGCTGCAGCCTGTTATTGACAATCTAAAGAAGCCAGATTATGTGGAGAGGGTTGAGATCAAGCAGTTTTCTTTGGGGGATGAGCCATTGTCTGTTAGGAGTGTAGAGCGGAGGACTTCTCGTCGAGTTAATGACTTACAGTGAGTGTTTTCCTCTTGTAATCTATGTGGCTTCACTCTTTTATAGAACACCTTTCATCATTTAATCATTCTTGCCTTCAGAATATGGCCTGTGATTTGATTAAGAATAAGTGAATATCCAGGTTGCTTGCCTTTGATATGTGACTTCTTGGTGTAAAATTAGCATAAAGCTAACTAACTATAGCTAACCATAAAGAAATATATACATGGACTGAAATCTATATTTTCTGTAACTAATACATCAGATGATGGTGTCCTTCGGAAATTAGAAGGTCTGATGCGCAGTCATCATAATTTGAAGTGGAAGTATTGGTCAGTCAGAGAGCGCTGTTCAATTTCTATATTAATCACATCCTATCAAATTGGAATAGATGCGAAGAACAACCATTAAATTCAGAAAAAAAAAATGTAGAGAAATGTAAAATATATAGAAGCACCATAATGACTTCAAATAAGTAATAGAAGAGTATATTATATGGTATATCATCTGGTTGTATCTAGCTAGGGCTAGTGGATGTCTTGGCTAATATCAAGGACTTGGTTCAGTCTAGTGTGACTGCAATTTCCATTGAGAATGTGATAATAAGTTCTGGAATATAGATGTCCTTCTATATCACAGGAAGAAGCTAGACCTTACCAACTAAAAAATCATGCACTCTTTCCATAATGCACTGTGGATATTGATATCGGAGGGGTGAGAGCCATTATGGGTATGACTTGATTAAGTTGTCCTAATCTTGTTCAAGAACTTGAACTTGCAGTAGTCATGCTTTTGGCTAAATATTGTTTTTTACCTTTGTTGCCTTTATAACAGGATCTTCCCTGGTCAAGATTGAATCTTGGCATAAGAAGAAAGTCTGGATTCATTATGAATGGCAGGACAATGCTGATCCTAATTTTTTATTTTTTATTTTTTATTTTTATTTATTTATTTTTAGTATGAAAATCCTTTGGTGCTCCATCCTTTCAAAATTCTTTCAAAACACTCTTCCAACAGAATAGGTTTTCAGTTAAGATAATCTAATGAGTTACCTGTGTGATAAACTTCGATGGATATATGATGCAAATTTAAAGCTTTATAACAGCACCTCCGAAGCCCAAGGTTCAGTTGTGTTAGGAGTAAACTAGGAAAAAGAGCGACAGGCCCAAATGATGTCAAAATTGATTTTGACTTCTGGAAATTGATAAGCTGATATGGGTTAAAACATCTGAAGCTTGACCCAACTGCGATATCATGCTAAGCCCTCTACTTGCCAACTTTTGGAGAGGTGCTCTTTTACCTACATGGGAAAAGCTCCCTCAATGAATGACTGCATTTGTAGTTCCATGAATATTGAATTCTCTGTTGAATCTTGATCTATTCTGAGGGGAGTAGAGAATTAAGTGCAGTTCTGGCTAATTCGTTCCATGTCTATCTAATTCCAAGGTACGCTTACACCTCCCTGGTGCAAACCTGTTGGAAAGGATTACTGCAATCCTGCCTGCTATATTGTTTTTCTTAATAATATATCACGATATATGCACAGTTCCTCTGCTTTGCTTTGTCCTTGTTTCAGTTGCAAGCAATTGCATGGGCAAAACCTAATTTATTCATTTCTACTTGGTCTGTTAGTACCTGCAGTCTAACAGTGATGAACATCTTGATGTCCTTATCATTTCAGGCACTAAAAAATTTTGAATAGCTCATAAGTTTCTATGCATGTATAGAGACGATGAAGAATCTTAAGATGAGCAACAACGAGGATGGGAGAAAAAATGGATTTAGGTGATAATGTGACTCCAGGGTGGCATGGATTTTTGTCCAGCTACCACTAGGCATTTTTGTATCCTGTGCCATTTCTGAACCATTAAATGCTTGATCTTACAGTCTCAATACCAGAAGTTCACCATACACTGTGAGTGAGCATAAGAGAAGTGCATTGTATAAATTCTTTATTATGATGGGATGCATCTGTCAATTTGTTTGTATATATGGATATCAGGATCCCTTTCGACATCTCATACTCAAATCAACTCAATAATCTTTATCCAATAAATTTCTACTCAACTCAATGCTAAAAGCTAACATAGTATAATAGTTTCCTTTCCATATTTTTCACATTGCTTTCGGAAACAGATTACTGTAGATTACACTAGACAGATTCCCATCTGTTTTTTTCCCATTCTATTCCTGCATGCTGGTTGCCATCACACTCTTTTTCTCTATGCACAATATTTTGTAGCCATATATGGAAGATAATCACAACAGATCATTTTTCTCACCCTCATGATATTTTCCCTTCATATACATGTTTATCATCCAACATGGTGCCTACTTTCCTCAATATTAATGATAATGACTTAATAATGTTTTCCTCCTGCTATTGTTGTGAGTTACTAAGTTGGTTAGAAAGCTTATGGAGTTCTTTCATTGACTCTTGGAACTATTTTCTGGGTTTAGATTCTATTTACAAAAATTTCAGCGCCATCTATTCCTTTAGCCTTAAGAGATGTAACTGGGCACCTGTGTTTGGTGTGGGCGTATGTTTTCCTTCTATTTTTCACTTTTTTTAAAGTTTTAAGGGTCTATATGGGTTAGGGGTGGAGAAGCAATGTTCTACAACCTTATACATGCTTTGTCAATTTATTTTACATGCAATATTTAGCGTGTTATTTGGGTGAACTACCTCCACCTATCTCTGTAAAGATTTGATTTGTTCTAAAAACTATCACTAAACATTGATTGCAAAAGAACATCGTGTGTTGTTTCACATTCCTGCAGCTATATATTCACAAGATATTGTTGGCTGATACTTACTGATGCATACCACAATAAAATTCCCTTATATTAATCTATGTAGATGATGACCACTCTGATTTGTGTTTAAGTAAATAATACTATCCTTTCCTGCTGCCAAGATACCAGATAGGCCTTCGGTACGCTGGTGGGGCACGCATGCTTTTACTTTTGTCACTTAAGTTTGGCATCCTTCCCATCATTGTGCCAGTGGGCATACGAGACTTTGATATTGATGGTGAACTTTGGGTCAAATTGCGACTGATACCTACAGAGCCATGGGTGGGTGCTGTTTCCTGGGCCTTTGTTTCTCTTCCAAAGATAAAGTTCAAGTTATTGCCATTTCGCTTGTTCAATCTAATGGGTATGCCTTGATTTCACTTTTTTACATTAATTTTTCCACAATCAAGTATTGGGTTATCTTGTTAGAGTACCTCAATTTACTATTTTTCTGAGAAAGAGTATGATCCGAAGGTATTGCCGAAAAAGATGAATATTAGAAGGGAAAATGACATGAAATTTTGCAAAGTTACCTAAGCGTAATTTTGAAATCACCAACAAAGAGAATAAGAAAAATATTTGTTTTGCCTTCATTGAATTGTTTTCTCAAGGTTTGTTTTAATTGGGCCTAATCAATTAGATAAAAAATTCATAAAAATTTTAAACATCAAAGTGAGACAAAAAAGATTGAAACATCATCTTTAACCTTAGAATAAATATTTAATATAACTTTGACAAATTAAATTTTAAATCTCATAGCAGACATTTTAGTTTCCGAATTATTGCTGTTCCTTCTATTATATTGTAATATCAATCCCTTTTATTTTATCATAATCTTTTTTCTTTATATGGAGGTGTATTATTAGAGAATTCCAACATATGTTAGTGAATACTAATATTTAATTTAAAGAATGAAATAAACTATGCAAAAAGAAAAGGAGAATTAGAAGTGAATATATTAAAAGAGTATACATGTCTGTGTAAGAAATTTAGGAGAGAATTTATTTTTTCAACATTTATGGCAAAACGGCAAAACTCAGGTGTCATTAAATTATGTGTGAAAATTCAAGTACAAATTTTACATTTATAATAAGACTTGGGTATGAAAATGCTTTTTACTTTTAATAGGTACTATGCGAATGATGCATTACAAGTTTAGTGCCAATGGTAAAATATCTACTTGTTCTTATTGAAATGAAAAATACTCTTTTCATAAATACTTTATAGTTTGTGTGTGTATATATATATATATTTAATACTGATGTGACATAGTTCATGACATGAGTCCATTGTTAGCATATTTAAGAGAAGCACAAAGGTGAGGTTCACAACTAAACTTTGAGCAAGAGGCATCAAATGAGAAAATTAAGAGTGAGTGTAAAAAAAATTATGAAACCAAATAAAGAAAAACATATTGGATTGTCAATGGCAAAATAAAGAAGAATTAGTGTTACCAGAAGTTTAAATAATAATTTATTACAGTAAATTATTACTACAAGAAAATAATTTACTACAAGTAAATTATTACTTAGGTTTTGAACATTCTATAATTTTTGTTTCTTTAAATACTTCATTAATCATTTTTGTTAATTTATTAGTTTGTCCATCTATTCCCTTAGAATCTTTTAAATGTTCACTCTATAAATTTATTTGTCTTGCAACGAATTTACCCATATCATATATTTTATTAGCCCTGTCTTTGCAAATTAATTATCAGTAATATGAAATTTATATAGAATATTACTAGAGCTTTGTTAGAAAAAATACTTGGACTTAAAATCAAAATACAATAGTAATGAGAATCAAGTTAAAAAGTGAAATAACTTTATTATATATATATATATATATATTTTTGAATACTCTATTGTGGTTGTAAAATCTTTCACGTGCAACTCATTATGCATGTATATATTACTTTTATGTGATCAATAAGAGATATGCATGCATGGTGGTTGGCAGACACCTTAAGCTTGGGAAGTGGTTTTCCTCATCTTTTTGATAATTTGATTATTATATCATTCTATTCAAGATTCTAGTCGTAGAATGTTCTCCAATAAATCATATAATTACATAGTTATTTGGATACATATATTGTGAGAAGTCCACTAATTTTGTCTCTTATTTTGTCTCATGTTTTTGTGTGCTGGGAACACTTAGCAATACCTGTCCTCTCAATGTAAGTGATTTTCCCTTAGCTATTTTTAATGACTGTATTAATTGTTCCTCAATGTTTATTAGACTCTTCTTTATTATCTCCGCCTTATGGGTTGTATGATTTTATGTGTTCCTAACCTTTTTAAGTGAAAATCCTATTCAGTATTTTATATTGTTACTCTTTAGATGTTTGTTTATGAATCTTTAAGAATCTCATCATTGTTTCTAAGGTGTAAAAATTATGTTTTTTCTGTCACACACATCAGATAAATAAAATCTTGGGACATAATAAACTAACTTGCTTTTGTTTTCTAGTCCGATATGTGAGAAAGGAGTTTCCATATCAAAGAGGTGAAATGCCTCCTAGTGAAAGACTCAGTTGCTAAATTCATTTCTATTAAGAAATTGTTCCTGTTTGATTTAGTTAAACTTAACCAGGAAACAAAACATACCAAATTCATGTTCCACTTTACTATTATAAGATCACCAGCCATCCTGCTAGTGAATGTTTCATACATCTACTAGTGATTGTTTAAAGCGAGATGTTTCACTTCATTCCTATTGATAAGATATCTTTTGATATGCCTTATCCTTGATTAGTTTCATATATAGGAGATAAGTATGAATCTTTTAGTTTCCTTCTTGTAATCAAGTTCTTATGCGTTTAAATATATGGGCTGAGGAGTTATTCTCTTCAAGCATTCAGGGAAAAAAAAAAGGCCTAACACTAAGTTGGTATTGGAGCCAGATTATAAACCCACATTACATTTAAAAAATAAATAAATAAAATAAAAAAATTCTGCCAGCTAGAGCAGAAAATAAACCTACATACATCAAGGTTTTACTCCATGGTTCTCTCTTCGGCATCGATACATCAACATTGCCTGTGCCAAAGTCACTGCCAATGAAAAATCGGCCAAACTGAAGAGCCGCCGCTGTTGTTAGAGCCTCCACGCGCCACAGGAAAAATTTGCCGGAATCCCACGCACTGGCACGTGAGAGTGTGTGAGACACTGTTGACCACCACCATCAACACCGAATAGTTCGCCTCTTTGTTCTCATCCCACATCCAGTCCTAGCAACTTGATCTTCAGCAATCTCCAGTTTGACCTTCAAAGTATGCTGTTTTTCTCCGGTTTCAGTGTTCTATCTTTGAAAATCAGTTTGTTCTTTAGTTCCTGGCTTCTTTTCTCTATAAACATGGTTTCAACATCAGAATTGTCATCAATTGTTCATAGTTCAAAAAAGGGGATTGTCTCCTTTGCTTTCTCTAGCACTCTAGTCATTATGTTAGAAAAACTCAATGGTAAAATTTACCTAGATTGGCATGCCGCAATGGAAATATGGTTTTTAGGGCAAGGACTTTTTGATCATCTTACTACAAAGGTAGAAGATGTGGAAGTATCAGAAAGTGACCACTGGAAAAAGGTTGATTATCTATTAGTTTCTCTATTATAGCATTCTATTGATCTAATGTTATTGGTAAATTTTTGTTGCTACAAAACTTGCTATGACATATGGCAAAATGACGGTATTCACAATATAGTACACTAAATATGATGGATTGTGATCTACATTCCTACTTACACAAAGCTCAATCCATGATTCAAGAGATGAGACTCTTATTAGTTGGTGATGATAATGAAAAGACAATTATCAATCATGATAAGATGTTTATGGTGCATGTTTTCCATGGGCTCTATAAAAATTTTGATTCTGTTCGAAATCAAATCCTGACAAATCCCAATATTCCCACAGTGGAGGGCTCTTTGATCGATTGTTATGTGTTTCTCCACCAGAAACAACAGTATGAGTTGAGTCTCAAACAGGAGCAAAATCCTTAGCTTTGGTCTCTAATTCAGTTGATTGTGATTCGTGGATGACATGGACGCGGTCGTGGTCAAGGTTGTGGAGGTAGAGGAAGTCGTGTTTTTGGAAATCGTGTTAAATGCTCTCATTTTGGACGTGAAGGACACACTTAAGATAAATGCTATTTTTTGCATGGTTTTCCTAAAAAATCAATTAATGTGGCACAGTCTAATGACAAGAACATTCTATTAGATGCCTAATATAAGGAGTATCTCTAGTTCAAAACAACTTAGCAAGCATCAACTTCAGTCACTTTAGCTAATGCTGGTAGTTCAACAATTTGCCTCGCTCAATCTATTTGTGGCGATTCTTAGATTGTAGATTCTGGTGTTTCTGACCATATTGCTGGTAATCCGTCTCTTATCTCAAATTTATGATCAACCAAAACACCACATCACATCATAGTCACCAATGGTTCCAAAGCTAAAGCTATTGATGTCGGTCAATCTGCACCTACTCCTTTGTTATCCCTAGACTCTATCCTTTTAATACCAAATTATCCCTTTAATTTAATGTCTATGAGTCAGCTTACTTGCAAACTTGACTGCCATATAACCTTTACTGCTGACTCTTTTATCATACAGGAAAGGAGCACAAGGTGGACGATTAGTGTAGGATTTGAATCACAAGGACATAACTTTCTCCAATCTCTACCTTCCATTGTATGTGCTCTCACAGAATCTCCAATCTCCAATCTCCTTCACTGTCGTTTAGGTCATCTGAGTCTAAATAAATTGAGGAGAATGGTTCCTTATCTTTTCACATTTGATATCCTTAGAGTGTGAGTCATGTCAGCTTGGAAAACAAGTTCAGACATCCTTTCTAAGCAAGGTAAATAGTCGAGCAGAGTCACTTTTTAACATTGTTCATTCTGATGTCTGGGGTCCTAGTCGTGTTAGTTCTATTTTAGAATACAAGTATTTTGATACTTTCATAGATCAATTTTCAAGATGTACTTGGATATTTTTAATGAAAGATCGTTCAGAATTATTTCTATTTTCCAAAGCTTTTGTAATGAGATTCAAACACAATTTGGGCATTCCATTTGTATTTTACGTAGTGATAATGCAAAAGAATTTTTTTTTTTTTTGCAACCTTCAAATCCTTCATGATATCTCGTGTTATGATTCATTAATCTATTTGTCCACATACACCACTAAAAAATGGGGTTGGAGAAAGAGAACACCGCCATATTATTGAAACATCTCATACTCTTTAATACATGCTAATGCACGTTTAAAGTTTTGGGAGGATGTTGTTCTCATTTCAAGTTATTTGATAAATCGAATGATAACCAAGTATCTCATTCTATTTTGTTTCCTAAAGACCCTCTCTACATTGTTGCCCCTCGTGTCTTTGTTTCTACTTGCTTTTTACATGATCTTTCCTCTGGTCTTGACAAACTATCTACTCGAGCTATCAAATGTATTTTTCTATTTTATTCTCGAGTTCAAAAAGGATATAGGTGTTATTCTCCTTCCACATATGGATTTTACATGTCTGCAGATGTGACATTCTTTGAAAGCACACCTTCACCAAAAACTGTCTCCCAATTTTTACCAATTCCTTACTTTAGTCCACCAATTCCCGATTCTCCACGGATAAATGTGCCTGAGCCTTAAGACCAACCTAGTCAACCAACTTCCCATTCAGCTCGTCCACTAATCACCTATCAATGTTGATCCCAATCTGGGGTTTCAGAAGTTGTGGTGACTGAGCGTCCAAGTGATTCATCTTCTGCTACAATGCCGCCTAATGCTCTGAGCTTGTCTAAGTCCAGCACTAATCAACCTATCACCCTATGCAAAGGTATACACTCTATACATAATCCTCACACTATCTATATTTTTTTGAGCTATCATCGTTTATCATCATCCCATTATGCCTTTGTGTCTTCCTTGTCGTTTATTTCTATTCCTAATACAGTTTGGAAACACTATCACATCCAGGATGGCGTCAAGTGATGATCGATGAGATGGCTGCTTTGGATTCCAATCATATATGGACTCTAGTTAATCCTCCTCCTGGAAAATCTATAGTTGGTTGTGGATGGGTCTTTAATGTCAAAGTAGGACATAATAGGCAAGTAGAATGTTTGAAAACTCGCCTTGTGGCTAAGGTTTATGCTCAGATTTTTGGACTTGATTATGGAAACTCTCTCCTGTTGCTAAAATGATATCAATCCGATTGTTCTTATCAATAGCTACCATGAACCATTGGCCTTTATACCAATTGATTATTAAGAATACATTCTTACCTAGCGACTTAGAGGAGGAAGTTTACATGGAGCAACCACCTAGATTTGTTGCTCAGGGGGAGAAGAGTCGTGCTTGGAAGTTACATAAATCTTTATATGGTCTCAAACAATCGCCCAGGTTCGTAGTGAAGCTGATCATTCTGTGTTTTGTAAACATTCATCCTCTAAATACATTTATCTTGTGGTCTATGTAGATGACATTGTTATTGCAGGAAATGATCATGGAGGTATTCAAAATTTGAAGCAACATTTGTTTCAACACTTCCAAACTAAAGATTTAGGGAGGTTAAGATACTTCCTTGGGATTGAAGTGGCCCACAAGAGCATGTATCGCCATCTCTCAAAGAAAATATGCGCTAGACATTTTGTAAGAGACAAGCATGTTAGATTGTAAGCCAATTGATACCCCTATGGATCCTAATGTCTAACTTCTACTGAATCAGAGGGAGTCATCTCTAGATCCAGATAGATGCCGGAGACTTGTACGAAAGTTAAATTGTCTCACTTAGACCAAATATTTCATTGCCGTTAGTGTTGTAAGTCAGTTTCTTAACTCTCTACTGGATTGTCATTAGGATGCAGTGGTTTGAATCTTAAAATATATAAAATGGTCCTCTAGTAGAGGGTTAGTATACAAAAATAGAGGTCACAGAGATATTGCTGCATATACAGATGCGGATTGGGTAGGATCACCTAGTGATAAAAGATTGACCTCTGGATGTTGTGTTTTAATTGGAGGCAATCTCATCTCTTGGAAGAGTAAAAAGCAAAATGTTGTTGCTAGATCGAGCACAAAAGTTGAATATCAGGCTATGGCCTTTACCACGTGTGAATTGATCTGGTTAAAACAATTGATCCAAGAATTGAAGTTTTGTGAAGTAAGGTTTGTGAGAATCATTTGTAACAACCAAGCAGCACTACACATCTCTTCCAATTCACTCTTTCATGAATGAACTAAACATACAGAAATCAACTGCCTTTTCATTCGAGAAAAGATTGTCTTGGGAGAAATCACTACCTCATTTGTGAATTCTAATGATCAGCTGGCTGATATCTTCACCCAATCTCTTCGAGGTCCAAGGGTAGCATACATATGTAAAAAGCTGGATGCATACGACATATATACACCAACTTGAGGGGGAGTGTTGATAAGATGATATCTATTGGTGTATGTTATCCCCGATTAGTTTCATATATAGGATATAAGTATGAATTTTTTAATTTCCTTCTTGTAATCAAGTTCTTATGCATATAAATATATGGGCTGAGGAGGTATTCTCTTCAAGCATTTAGAAGGGAAAAAAAAGAAGAAAACAACTCTAGTATTCCCTCCCAAAATTTTTACAGATGTCTTGGCAATGCAAATTAACACATTGGTTTCTAAGTTGTTGACCATTTCATATTTATTCATCATATCTTTACTATAAACTAGATTCTTTTCCAAAATTGTCATTTTGCTTCCAGAAACATTAATCTCTGTACTTGATTTGCTATACTTTATGTTACTAGTCTTCCTTATCCATGTACCTTGCTTTTTTATATCACCTGTAAATTGTAGTGTTCTTAGTTAACAGCTTTGGCTTTTAGCAAAATTCAGTTATTAATTTTAAACTGAATAATATCTTTTGTGAACTCTGAGCTAAATGTTTTACTTTCCAGGTTCTTGACAAGACTTCTCACCGAGGATTTACCTAGGCTATTTGTGCGTCCAAAAAATATTGTTCTAGATTTTCAGAAGGGAAAAGCTGTTGGGCTGGTTGCAAATGATCCCAAATCTGGAGGTATTCAAGAGGGAAATAATAATTTTGCCGGAGAATTATCGGTGACACTTCTAGATGCTCGGAAACTCAATTATATATTCTATGGTATGAATTTTACTTGTTAAACAGTTGGGGTTCTTAGTGGAATATTCAACTCTGTCTTGAGAGTGTCAGTTGTTCTTGGCATAAGCTAGGAACAGCTTGTCTGAAATTATGGCGTCTGGTCCTCATAAATTTCTCCTTACATAGTATTGTGACACAATTGCTGCCCCTGCGATTTTCAGGCAAAACAGATCCTTATGTTATTCTAAGATTGGGAGATCAAGTAATACGTAGTAAAAGGAACAGCCAGACTACTGTGATTGGACCTCCTGGTGAGCCAATCTGGAATCAGGTGAGTTTTTAACTACTTTGCAGTTATCTTCTGTGTAGTTTCATGAGGAGAGTTCCTGGATGTGCTACTAGCAATAATATATTTTTATATCCAACAGGATTTTGACATGTTAGTTTCTAACCCAACCAAAGAAAAGTTATACATTGAAGTAAAGGACTCTCTTGGATTCAGAGACTTGACAGTAGGTATTGCAGAGGTAAGATTTCTGAGATCCAGCAGAAATAAATCAATTTCTGTTCTTTCTTATCCGAAAATTGTATTATGTTCCTTTGTTGTTGTTCTGTTGCTTCTCTTATTTCGAAATTGCAAATGCATGTTTGATGTAGAAACATCTCACTGTGCTGAAGCAAATGCCTTGATTTGAGGTCCCTTTTTTTTTTTTTTTAATGATTTATATGTTTGGTTGAACTGGCAAAAGATATATGTGTTTTAAGTAAAATCATACGACACAAATGGAGAATTTTAATGATCAAAATATAAAGAAGAATATTGTTCCCATTCTATTTTAACTTTTAAATTTGAGCATATTTTTAACAAGGCCATAAGTGACCTAAATAAATCTCTTCTGCTATTGATTATTAATTTGCAATGAATATAGTTATAAAAAATGCATACCTCGTAAAATCATTGAATGACTTACATATTTGATTGACAAGAAAAATAAAAGATTTGGGTGCAATTAATTAGAAAAGGAATCAATAAACACAAATAATTGAGTAAGTATTTGAAGATCTGAAGTTGTTGAATATGCAAAATATAACCTAAGTAATAATTTAACTCTGTAACTTCGTATTTATAAACTATGATATTTGGATTCATTCTTGTATTAGTCCTCTCTCATATCATTTCATGAATTAGTCTCCGTTTTTTCCTACAATTTTTCCAAGTGTATCTCTCATCTCATGCAAAGTTTGGATGTTTATAACTTCCTTCTCTTTGATCAATAAAATGCTGATAAAGGAATAACATAATGAACAAAGAGCATTAATGTCTTTGTATGCTTAAATAGCTGTGACTTTTTTAAATTGGAAAGAAATCTTAATTTCTTTCGTTCCCTTTTCCACCAAATAGTGATTGCCCCACAATTCTATAATGCATTGGTTCATAAATTGCCTTTGTCCCCGCAAAGTTGAAAATTAGCTATACCCCCCATTAGACGGATAATAGTCTAACATTTGTCTTACACTAGACACATAATAGATAAATATTGTCTTACACTAATGCTAGTCATCTTTCATTTCTGTTATTATATTGTTAAACATATATGATGATAATATCATCGTTACAATCAAATACAATACAGAGTATCTGCTTTTGACTCATGGAAAGTATCTAGTTTTGTTCCTCCTAATTGAAGTCACCTAATAGATTATATACAAATTATTCAAATACGATCATAAGTTATTTGTCTATCTAATCTTCCTATTGTTAATTGCAACATAATAAAATTATCATTTTAATTATAGCAATTTACTTAGGCCTGTAAATGGGTAGGGTCAAGGTTTTGAAAACCGGATCGGACCGGCCGATTCGACCGGTCTGACCTGTGATCGGAGCCCAGTCCGGTCTGGTTGAGCCATAAAAACTGGGAGTGGTCAAACCCGGACCGGTTCAATCGGTTAATTTTTTTTTTTTGAAATTTTTAATTTTTTTAAAAAAAGAAAAAAGAAAATTATGTTGAAGATGATGATTAAAAATTTTGGACATGCAATTTTTTGAAATATGAATTTATTTTTTTAAAATTTAATGAAGTGGTAATTATAGACGAATGTTTATATTTAATTTATTATTTTATTTTGTTTAATCTCTCTAAAATTATATCAAATATTTAGCATAGAAGAATTTATTTTTACTTGACTTAAAGTATGAAACGAATGATTATTTAAATTAATGTGAAATATTATTTTTTATTGATTTATAGTTGACTAATTTTTAAACATTATCATTTTCTAAAAAATGTACTTCAAAATAAGTTAAATTTTTTTTCAAATAATATTCTTTCTATATAATTGAAAGTTTTATTTTTTAGTAATATTAAAATATTATATATATATATATAAAATTAAATATAATTATTGTGTCATTATGACGTCATACTGGTTTGACCAGTGGTCAAACCAGTTGAACCAATAACCAATAACCAGTAATGTCGCCAGTTCATTGTCTAGTCCGGTTTTGAAAACATTGGGTAAGGTAATACTCTACCCATACCCAAAATGTCATACTCAGACCTATATCCATACCCATACCCCTACTTATGAAAGATAATGTAATAGATATGGGTAGGGTCCGTATCTATAAATTACTAATGTATCTATACTCATAAATTACCCATTGCTTTATACTTAAATTTAATCAATAAATCTAAAAATTGTTTATGCCGAAATTAAATTTATATTAATGATAAGCTTTTATATATAAAAATTATAAATATGTGAATAAACAGTAACTACTAAATAATTTTCTTCATTAAAAATTTAGCTAAATTAGTAAAATTAATGAATTTATTATATTGGCATAGCAATTGGTTTTTTGTTTTCTAATTGGAAGATCAATAGTAATAGTTGAACATTTTTTATTAATAAAATTAATAGTGGAATAAATATTTTTTATAAAAATAGTTAATAAAATTAATTTTGCTAATGAATAAACTTTGTTAATAAAATTTTTATTAATGAATGAAAAATTGAAAATAAAGATTAACTAATTTAAATTTAACAATTAAATTAAATTAAATATAAAAAAAATATTTTTTGTTATTGTATGCCAAATAATACTTTTAATATATATTAAGAAAATTAGTATATACATTAAAAACATAAATTCAGTATACTAGACCCAATGGGTTTTGGGTTAGATAGGGTAGGGTAGGGTTAGAGTCTCATCCTTTTGGATATTTTAAGCAGGGTAGAATATAAGATATTTTTATTTGGGTATTTTAGGGTATGAGTGTGAGTAAGGTGATACCCCAGCCATTTATAGGCCTAAATTTACTAGAAAAAAGTTTGATCTAAGTACTTTCTTTAGATTTTCTTGTGATCTTTGAACAAATGTAAGGATACAACATAGTGCAATATACCATCAAACTATAATTGTATTGCCAAATGTTTAGAAATGCTAAACAAAAAGATTGAACATATTTTTGTTTCAATATTGTAAAATGTATCACTAGTAGGGTCCTATATTTGTTTGTATAACTTTCTTCTAACTTCTAACAAATATTCATAACTCATCCATGCAAATGATTTGTACTTTTCTTCTAACTTATGGTATCATAGTTTATCCATATATTAAATACCAAATTTTCATTAATAGAGTCCTATGAAGTGTACAATGTGATGGAAACCATGTCTATAGAATTTGTATTACTCTCAACATTACTGTAATGATTAATCATAAGTCCCTACAAAATACTATTTGCAGGTTGATCTTGGATCTCTAAAAGATACCATTCCAGCAGACAGGATCGTGCTACTCCAAGGAGGTTGGAGCCCATTTGGTAAGAGATTTGTTGGAGAAATCCTACTGAGATTGACATACAAAGCATATGTTGAGGATGAAGAAGATGAAAGGTTAGTGAAAGTGCCCACTGATGCAGAGAAATCCGGGGATGAGTTATCTGATTCTGATGAATTGGATGACACAGTGGTCCAGCAGTGTGCAGAGGATTACTTGATTGATACAGATAAGGAGTCTTTCATGGATGTTCTAGCAACTTTATTAGTGAGTGAGGAATTTCGAGGGATAGTGGCATCTGAAACATTGAATATCAAGTCCTTAGATACTGGAGTTGATGCATCAGAATCAAACAGGCGTGTTGTTGAAATCGTCCCACAAATTTTTGAAAGTGATTCTAGTCGTTCTGGAGGTATTCTTCCTTGTATAGGAAATATATGTTGCTCATGTTTGTCATGTAGTTTTTGCCTTAAGTGTCTTCTTATTAATCCTGTCTACCACTGACAGGATCGACCTTGTTTTGGCTTGCATTGGTTACAAGTATCTTAGTTCTTATAGCTCTCAATATGGGTGGTTCAAGTTTATTCAATCCTTGACATGATGTGAGTCAGTCCAATGACACTGCTAAAGAGGGGCTGCTGTTGTAGGCTTCTTCAGTTAAAATAGGTAAGAAATTTGGATATTTGAGTGCTTCTTCTATTTCCATAGGAGCTGAAAGTGGAAGCTAACTTAAGCAGCACCTCATTATTCTTTGTGAGGTAAGTTTGTGATGATGATCATTTTTGTTACTCCCATTTGTTGTCTGCAAAAACTCAAGTGAATCAAAAGAATCCCACTGAATTTACTCAAAACATGTGCAGTAGAGCATTCACAGGCCAGCCTTCCTTTTAACTGTGATAACCTTGAAGCCAGTTGGATTGTCGCCTTCCATCATTGTTGGAGCTCCTCAAATAACTCGAGTGAAAAGGTGTTGTGTCCTCTTTTGTTTCTTGGCTAGATTATTGGCTGTCAGGCAGACAAAAACAATCTCTTCAGCATCAAAATTTTGGGCCATCATCTAGCATATATACATGCATACATACATAAATACATATATATATGGGGGACATTTTGTGTCATTAATTGTCTGTCTTTAAGCAACCACATGTACATTTTTACAGATTTATGGTATTCTAAATACTGCCTGCTGCAAATAGTGGCATTGTACATTATGTCACTGAAAACAAATGAAAAATAATTGATATGGGATAGCCCAATAGGCCCAATAGGCCCTTCTACAAATGAGACAGCCTACGAGGCCCAACGTGACGTGGTATAATTCAGTAGGCCCAACAGGCCCAGATTCAGAAGAGGCAGCCCACTAAGTCCAGAG
>JACGDI010005233.1:517479-533126 GCA_014898725.1 Jacaranda copaia | reverse complement strand
TATTCACTACACACTTTCTCTATACTCTCCATTCTACCGAAAATCTGACTTGAGTGTCGGAGTGCCTTAGTTGGGGCACCTCGGCTAGTTTACGTTTGTTCTTGATTGTAGATGTCAAGCCCAATACCATTCAAATCCACCGGAGTTCCGGACCGATAAGCTCTTTGCAGCATCAATAATAATAAGAGCATAATCAATAATGTCCCATTATTGGCGGGTTCAACTGAAAAAATGGAAGTTAAGACAGATCTAACTCCAACTTCTCCTCCTTTTATGTGAATGCCAAAAATGGCTACTTTCCTTGTACTCCTTCCCACTTCATTACCCAGATGTTTACAGCGGTGTTTGGGTGGTTTTTTTATATTAATTAAAGAAAGTTGAGCTATTTTTATTGCTCTTTTAATTATTAAAAAAAATGATGGATTATATCATGCTTTGTAATTAAACGAGAATTACGCCTTTTGCTTTAAATGAAAAAAATAGCAGGAAAATGCAGACAGCACTATAAAATTTAGACGTTAATTGATACGAAAATATTAAAATGGTTAACAGTGAAAATATAATTAAAAATTTAAAATGATTATTACTTTAGAAACATAGGCATCCCGCTGTGTAAAATTTATCATGACTGTCCTGACGAGGTTTTTACACGTTTGACTTCAATTTTAAAAGGTTCTGTATTCTTTATTCTGGACTTAAGAGTGTGTGCCGGTTTAATCAAGGCCAGCAAATATTAAAATTCTTTTCTCCCCATAAATCATTTGCCTGAGAAGCAATTTCGAAATCTTTTCATTTCAGTTTGGATGGGCTGAAGGTGGAGGAAGAGGACATTCTCTTTTGATTCCCCTTCCACTTTTTGTCTTAAATTATTGATGTAAATATAAATGTCGGAAAGAACAGACACACAAGATGTATGTGCATATAGCATATTATATAATTGCTAATTATATGTCAATTTCAGTTTTAATAATATTTAACTCGGTTCAAAATTAATATAAAAACTACTTTAATATGTTTTATCGGAACGATATAAATCTAACAAGCCGAGTGGCTCGTGGCCTATGGCCTAATGGCATAAGTCTCTTATATAATGTGGGAAATTAGAAATTAAAACCCTAACGGACTCTTGATGTACTTGTATATGAAAAAAAACAAGTCTAACAAAAAAGAGTATATAATTAAATAAATTTATATGATGACAAATCGATTGGGTAGGTAATATTAAATTTTGTAAAATTGAATCTTTCTTAAGACAACATCATAAAAATATACAATATTTATTATATTACTTTAATTCTCATCTACGGTTTCATATACATGGAGTAAGTCTTAAGAGTATCTTGACGAAGGTGATCAAAACTGGTGGGTTGAGCCAACGAGAAGATTCGCAAAATGTATTTACCAACCTTTTTTTTTCTCGGTTAAATTTTCATGATATATTTTTTGTTTTGCCAATGAATTTTCCCTTTTTTGCTTTTTCGCGAATACTTGTACGAGATGGGAGATAGATTTAACGTAGAACCATCAGTTGTTAAATTCTAAGATCAAGAGCTCAGAAGTTCTTAATGAGAAAAGCACAGCAAGGAAATTAAGTTCCTAACGAGATTTCCTTCAAACAAAACATTATCTTTCAACTCTCATAATCAATATAGATTTAGATTTGAAGTTTAAGTATTGGGAAAAAAGGATTAATATTTTATAGATATGACAATGACATAGATATAGGATAGATTGAAAAAAGCACAAAGATACATGAAACCAAAATGATCATTTAATAATATTGCAATTTGGACTAGGTATTGGCCCGTGGCCCAAATTGAGTATTGGGCCATAGCCCAAAACTGATTGGATCGGGTTTTGACCTGTGGTCCAAATAAGCATCCATATTTAATGAGATTATTGGATAAGCATAAGCTTATGGATAAGTATCATCTGTTGGCCTTTGGATATGACCAAAAGGTTGTCTACCTCATTAAGCATGCTTTTTGGTGGGGCTCATCTTACCGTTATAAATCAGGGCCTAAGGTCTTAAAGAGGAAGGGAAAAAAATTGAAAGAAACATACGACATATAAGAAGTTTAGACTTCTCAATAACCTCTCCCAATTTTTGTAGTACTTTCTTGGGGAATTTCCTAGAAACCCAAGGTCTTGAAGTGTGATAATAATAGATTGTTCTGGTAATAATCTAGAAAAGCGAGTAAACTCCAATAGTATAAATGGTTTGAAGAAATAGAAGGCTGATGGTTGAGGTAAATCCAACGTGGGCCGTATTTTATTCAGCTGCTACCTAACAAGTATGTTTTTGGCCTATCTAAATTAACTATGTGTTAATTAATGCACTTATAAACTCCAACAGTGGTATCAGAGCTAAGAAAGCTTCGTCTCGCCGATTGATATGCTCTACGTGAACATAGCATGTTTTATGGTAGATATGCAATCCCCATGGTCAAATCTAAAGCCAATCGGTAAAGAAAAGCTAATTTGTGGCTTCTACTACTAAAGTTGACTTGCCTATGTTGGTGCAATGACGGTGTTAGCACTGCACCAGAGTGGTGCTAGCAAAAAAAGGTGTCAAGATGCCGATTGAATCTGACAAAATAATCCAGTGCCTATGTGGCAGCCACATGTGTGCCTTTATGGCAATCTTTTTGTGAGGGTAGATCCATGAGACTTATATGATATCTATGTGGCATAACATATGACTAAAAAAGGTTTGAAAATTCATGGGCATGCGTTAATAATTGCATAATGTTATTCTAGTAAAATTATTATGCAATCTTGCATTTTAGAAGTTGCAATATGAATGTGTTATTATGATGAACATCGATGTTTGGGTGCTCGTGGAAAATTGTCCATTCACTTTTAGTTGTTCCTTTGTGATTATGAGATATAATTAAAGCGGTGGTTGGTAATATGACATCCTTGTTTGTCTATTCCACTAGATTGATGTTCTAGAAATATATCTCATGTAAATTTCTATTTATGAAATAAGTGTTTATTTGAGACCATATAATGTAAAGGGTGTAATTTCATTTTTACCACCATGCACTAGATTATCTTTACATGATGCACTGAACATCTGTGAGGCCATGTGAGGCAGTTCTTTTCAAATTGCATAGATAATTATAAATTTCTGGACATATTGATCATTTTATTCAAGATTAGTAAATTTCATTATGAGTTTTTGATTCAATGGGAGATTATCACTAGCTGAGTGCGAAAGTTTCAATTTCATTGGATTAAAGATAAATGATGTAAATTTACTTGGATCTAAAATAAAATTGTTCTTTGACTTGTACCTAACACCCTTCTGCCTAAGTGTAATGGACTCCCAAGCTGCTTATTCTAACTTCCATGGTACTAGTAAACTTGATGTCCAAAATTTTGCTATGAGACATAGGAAGATTTAGTACTTGCTTCATAAAGAAAAGCCCCTTGATCGCCTGAAAAAAATCATGATTAAACCGTTTATGCTAGAAAGTGGACCACTTGATGAATGTCAGCACAATTTGGACGTGTATAATACATGAGAGGATCAAGATAAAAGTGCACGCTTTACTATGTTAAGCTACATGCACAATAATCTGATCTGTGAATTTGAGAAGTATCTTATGGCCAAAGAGCTGTGGGAAGCATTGAAGGTCTTCTACGGTAGCACCTTGGCTACATGACTAAGGGCTCTAACCCTTAAGTTTAATCAGTACGTACTTGACCTAGAGCATACGATGATCCAACATCTTAGTGTGATAAAGGATATGATTTGAGAGCTTCAAAATGCTAGAGTAGAACTCACTGATGAACAACAAGTTCTAGCTATCCTAAGGTCGCTACCTAAGTAGACTTGGGGACACTTTAAGCTTGTGCTTACTCATTATGAGCAGATCACCACATTTGACAGCGTCGCCAATCACCTTAAGCTTAAGGCAAAACATAAAGAACTTAAACGTGCACAAGCAATTGCATTAGTCGCACATGCTGGCTAATGTAAGCCCAACAAAGATAAGTGTAGGAACCAACAAGTTGGTACTGGACCAAGCAATAGTTGGAGTCAAAACTTAGGCCCAAAGGTTGATGATAATAAGAAGCATCACCAAACTAAAATGGGCGAACAGAAAGATATCAATAAGCTTAAGTACTATAACTATGGAAAGCGTGGTCACTTCGCTGGTGATTGAACTAAGCTGAAGAAAGTACAACACGCTAAATGCTTTCTATTCATTAGTTTGTTCCCCTATTTTGGTTGCTAATTCTTGCCATGGGTGGACTGTAGATACAGCAGCAACAAAATAAATAACAAGAGATTGTGCAGGATTTATGGATTATCATCGAGTACCGAATGGTAGTTATTTCGTTGCGATAGGAAATAGCATACTTGATGAATTGGAACCTACCAACTTGAGCTCAACACAAAGTGTCAACTACTCCTCAATGATGTACAATATGCACCTAATATTTGATGTAATATACTTTCAGTATTAGTGCTTTTGAGATGTGGTTTTTCTTTTTTGTTAGAGTATACTACTCTTGACTTTTTATCGTAGTCGTAAATTGTATGGCATAGGCTTTGTGAATCATGGTTTTTTTTATGTTAGAATTAGCCAATGATAATGTTTGTAATGATTTTTCTACTATAGATATTACTTCTGAATCTATTAAGTGGCATGCAAAATTGGGACACATTAGACAGGACAGAATGACTAGATTAGTTAAAGAAGGTCTTTTAGGCCAACTCGCTAAGGTCAACCTTTCTGTATGTGAGCTATGTCTGGCAAGTAAGTCCTATCGAAAGCTTTTTGGTAATGCCAAAAGAGGTACTCATCCTTTAGAAATAGTCCATTCAAACATATACGGACTAATGCATGTGAAGCACAACATGGTGCGTCCTACTTTCACACTTTTATTGATGATTATTCATGCTATAGATTAGTATATCTCCTATCTCATCGGTTAAAAGCACTAGATTGGTTCAGGAACTTCATGACAAAGGTTGAGAACCAAAAAGAGAGGAACCTTAAGATTCTGTGTACTGATAGAGGGCAAGAATACTTGTCTGATGAATTCAGACAACTATGTAAGGAAAAAGGAATAATAAGGAAATTATCAATTCCCAATACTTTGCAACAAAATAGAGTTGTAGAAAGAAAAAATCGTACATCACTGGAGATGGCTAGATCAATAATGGCACAAGCAAATCTTCCAATATCTTCTTGGGGGGAAGCAATTTTGACTGCAACCTATATCTTATATCATGTACCTTCTAAGTCAGTTCCTTCGACTCCCTGTGAGTTATGGCATGGTAGAAAGCCTGATTAGAAGGCTTGCGCCCTTGGGGATCAACGGAGTTTGTTCACAATACTTCCCATAAGTATAGGAAGCTAGGTTTGCAAACATATCTTTATAAGGTATTGTGAGAACTCAAAACGATATGTGATGTACGGTGAACACCCCAGTGGAGAAATAATAGAAATTAAGTTGCGCTATGTTAATTTCCTCAAGGAGGATTTTCCTAACATTAGTGAAATGAAAGGGGACCTACGACTTACAAGCTGCATGATCTCCTAGGGGACACATTTTTTACTCACAAGGATAAGGTCTCACAACCCAATCCAGCAATCGCTGAACATAATGATAATATGCCCATGGTCCATAGGAGTGTTCCACTTGACAAAGGCTCTCAAAATCCATAGATATGTAGGAGCGAGCGTGGAAGAATTCCTCATCGACATTTTGAGATTGAGGAGAAATCTTCATGTGTGCCCCTATGGATGACGATAAGTCGACTACCTATGAGGAAGCCTTAACTTCCCCAAATGTTGATGAATGGTTAGCTGCTATGAAGGAAGAGATTAGCTTGATGGCTAATAACCATGTTTAGGAGCTAGTCGATCTTCCACCTGGGCATAAAACTATTAGGAACAAATAGGTTTTGAAGGTTAAACGCAAGTTAGATGGGTCAATTGACAATTATAAAGCTCAACTTGTGGCACAAGGCTATACCCAAAAAGAAGATATAGATTATGATGAGACATTCTCCCATGCAGTGAGGTTTACCTCTATTCACCTTATTCTAGCGATAGTCGCCCACCTTGATTTGGATTTGTTCCAAATGGATATAAAAGTAATATTTCTTAATGGAGAACTGGACGAGAGATCTATATGGATCAACCTAAAGGATTTAAGGAAATGGAGCAAGCACATAAAGTATACCGCATAAAACGTTCCATATACAGCCAGAAGCAATCGTCCAGGAAATGGTACAATAGATTTCATCAAGCAATAACCTCAACTAGCTTTGTGGTGGTCGAGGAAGACCACTGCATGTATGTCAAAAGAAGTGGAAGAAGTTTTTTGATTCTGTCACTATACGTGGACAATATCTTATTGGCTAGGAATAACATAGAGTTGATTGTCACCACTTAAAAGTGGTTGTCCTCTACTTTTGACATGAAAGACATGGGAAAGGCTAAATACATACTTAGTGTAAAGATACACCAGAATTGTTCCAAAAAGCTTTTGAGTTTGTCTCAAGAGACATATATATAGAGAATCTTAAAACGATTTTGTATGCAAAATGCCAATCCTATAGACACAGCCATGGATAAAAATTGTGTTCTTAGTAAAGAATTTTTCCTAAAGACAGTAAAATAAAAGAAACGAATGGCTAATGCTCCATATGCAAGCATAATGGGAAGTCTGATATATGAAATGATGTGTACTTGACAAGACTTGTGCTTTGCAATTGGAATGGTAAGTCGATATCAAAGTAATCTTGGATCTTAGCATTAGGATGCTATCAAAAGGATACTTAGATGTCTGAAAGGGACTACTGATCTTGCCTTGTGCTACTATGGAGGTAGTTTGAAGTCGGTGGGATACAGTGACGTTGATGGTTCAACAAATAGAGATGAAAGCAAATCCACATTGGGATATGCATTTTTATTAGAAGATGCTGCTATCACTTGGTGTAGTAAAAAGTAGCCCTATATCCCTCTATCCACTATAGAAGTTGAATACATTGCTCGCACATCAGCAATCTAAGAAGCAATCTGGTTGAGAAGATTTCTCCAAAGCTTGTTGATTATGCCGTATGTTGATAGTGTTGTTGTAGTCTACTGTGACAACACAACTGCTTTGACTAAAGATCCTAAATACCGTGAGAGAACTAAGCAAATTGATACCAGATATCACTTCATTCGTGAAAGTGTTGCATAAGGCTTGATTGTTCTCAGGCACATTTCTACTAAAGATATGATCGCTGATTGTTTTACTAAACTATTGCCTCAAAATTTGTTTCAGATGCATGTTAGTTGTATAAGATTATGCAAATTTTGATTAATGTAGCTTATATGAACACCTTGATCGATTAATAAGATTTGAAGCTCTTATTGATTTTGTTAGTGTACTATGTCATTTGTAAAAAGATGTCACATGGCTCAGATTGACCTACTCACATGGGCAATCACCTTAGCACTTTAGTAGCAAGCAAGATAAGACTACTCACCTTTACGCGTGAGATAGCATAAGAGGTTGGAGCATATAGAGTCGCCTTGGCTTGCAAGTGAAGATGAGATCATGAACTGAAGTTATGTCCAAACGTTATGTAAGCTTTATGGAAGCCAAATGTGCGACTATGTATTGGTGCACAAGTCAAATGCTTATGTGGTGAATGTACTAAAGTTTGTATAATGTTTTCTAGAGCGTGACACGCCCATTTAAATAGGAGCTCCATCATGGCATGTATTCATATTACATGTGCTTTTGAACGACTGTGTAAATAAAGTGACGAATGGATCCCTACTTCGTCACTATGTGAGCACTTATTAATCAATGTATCCTTTGGGACTTTGGACCATATCATGAAGTGTAAGCTTGATGTCGCTACTTTAGCAAGATATCTAATGGCCAGGTTTATTTTCAGTTTGTCAGAACTTGTCTAAGAAAGTGGTCAAACCCAAGTGGATTGGTGTGAGAGGCTGAAGAAAGAACCATATTTGTTTTGTAAATTTGTTCTATGGCTCATAGGTCTACCGGTTGTGTCAAATGTGTTTTGACCTAGTCATGGACATAGAGACAAATTTGAGAAAGTCGAGCATGTTCTATTTGAGGGATCAAAGATGCTTGCATTAGTTCGGGGTACAGTGAGATTCTGTGGGGGTTATAGTGTCATGTTAGTTTGATAATTACTTAATATGACACTCCTCATTTTTCTTTTCTTTTCTCACTTGATCGCACACTCCACTTCCTATATGAAAGAAAGTTGAGATTGTGTATATCAAATATTGAGATTTGTGGAGAGTATATCAAATATGTCTAAATGGGAGATGTTGCAATTTGGACCGAGTGTTAGCCCGTGGCCCAAATTGGGTATTAGGCAGTAGCCTAAAACCCGTTATCCAAATATGCATCCATATTTGATGGGATTATTGGATAAACATGACCTTTGGATAAGCATCATTCGTTGACTTTTGAATAGGGCTAAAGGGTTTTCTACTTTATTAAGCAAGCTTTTTGATGGGACCCATCTTACCCTTATAAATAAGAGCCAAAGGTCTTAAAGAGAGAGAAAAAAAATTAAAAGAAACATATGATATAAAAGAAGTTCAGATTTCTCAACAGCCTCTCCCAATCTCTATAGTACTTTCTTGGATAATCACTTAGAAACCCAAGGTTTTAGGGTGTAATAATAATAAATTGCTCTAATAGTAATCTAAAAAAGTGAATAAATTCCAACAATATAAACATGTGGCATGAAAAAATAAAAGGCCAATAGCGAAGCTAAATCCAACGTGGACGGTATTTTATTCTACTGCTATCTATCTAACATGTACATTTTAACCAATCTAGATTGACTGTGTTAATTAATGCGCTCATAAACTCCAACAAATACAAATGCTAATTAAAAAACATAAGATAATCCTTTGAGAAACTTATTACGACAGTTTTCGTTGTTTCTTTAAACCACCAAGTCAATTCATCGGTTCCGTGCATATATTTTAATGAGCTAAACTGATGGGGAAAATTCTTATAATTAAGAAGGGAGAAAACACTTGATAATTTTAACTACTTCAAAAATGAAATAAACTTAAAATAATGACTCAAATTAATCGTTAAAGAATTTGAAATCCTCAAAACACAATACATTTCAACCAGAAACAGTCGCATTCTCCAGTGTCTCCCTTGCCCAAAGGCCCCAGAAAGATTTCCAAACCATATTTTAGCAAGATTATCTAACTAAATCACAATAGGTTCGGCCACCCTGGAAACATTACAAGAAGAAACAGAGGGAATGAAACCCACAACAACAACGCAATGAAGCTTAATAAAACAGGAGCATGAAAGCTGAATTTTGTACATGTTGCAAACTAAAAAAACCCAGCTTATATCAACATATATTATAGCATCACCTCACAGTAAAACGTGCTTGTCAACTCAGAGTACCATTCAGATTCTCATCACCATCATCATCTCCAAGCTTATACTCACTGAAATGGTTGACTCTGAACTTCCATTCTCCTTTGACTGGATCATACGACACAAACTCAGCACCTTGATCCTCGGCTTTTCTTTTAAGCATCTCTTTGTACTTCTCTATTCTCGGTCCCTCAGTGTATTGCTGACCAGTCTTCTTATCGAAGCATTTTATATTAAGAAGTGTTACCTCAGCAGGTTTGTTGAGACCTTGTCCAACAGGAGGTTTCTTGCTCTCATCCATATAAACTATCACCTCACGGCTGTTGAATTGGATGAGAGACTCAAGATCAAGCCTTCGCACATCTGTCTCCCCAAAGAACTTAATGCTGCCATAACCATGTCTCCCAACCACAAAGTCCTTCACATGGCGGCAGAAGCCTGGCTCAGCTCTTTCCTTTGCAGCAAGCTCCTGAATTCGTGGCTCTGTAAAATAATCAGTGTGGCGAAGCTTTGGCATCAGTGCCTCAATGTCAGCTCCATGCTCATAAACAATTGCTGCTTCACCGGCTCGGTGCCCTGTGAGAGTGATGTAAGAGTCTCCTTTCTCTGTAGAAAGACCATCATTTACCCCATTAGTTTTGGGGTTCCCTTTTGCAGGACTAACTTGTTCCTTAGCCAGGCTGTTTTCCAGTGAATCTTCAGTGGGAGCAGCTGAATTGAAAACAGATAACTTGTTCAGTATTGGAAAGATATGGCAAATTTTGCATGGAAGATAAATCTTCCAGTGTTTAGTTTAGGTCATAGCAATAAAACATAGTTTAAAACATCACAACACAAATTCAGCTTACCACGTGAATTAACCAAAAGTTGTGCTTCATATATGCTTATGGTGTTTCCCTACTGTGTTATGACTTCTATGACTAGTTTGCCAAGATCACCAGGTGTGCAAGTGTTTGGCACTTTGCAGGTGAAAATACTGCTCCAAGTCGTTATTTAACTCTTCGCACTTTAAAAATCTATAAATCATACCATGTCTATAGCTTGGCAAGTGGGCTACTATTTAGCAGCAGGAAGATAATGCAATGGTCACAGTTGAAAGCCCAGACAGTTGATGAACCTAGAATGAAGAAAATCTAACAGCAGACACTAGTTCCAGAAAAACTACCCAGAATAGTCTCTTTCGGTTCAGTCCAAGAAAATTGCTATAGAAGAATAAAATTCTGTTCTATGACTAGAACAACCTTGTCTACTCAGTGGATGTAAGATCACACATTTACAGCCAGAGGGAATAAACTCATTGAAAGAAATTAATTCATAAGAGATGTACACAGACAGATATGTTACTCCTGGAAAATTGGTGGTAACAAAGGAATTAATTTATCTTAATTTTTATTACAGCTAGAGGTGGAATGAGTATTCCTAGGCTTGAGACAGGGATGAGTTTTCTAGCTTTTACTGCCATGATTATTAGCACAAATAGGTATCCTTAACTGTATTGCCAAGTACCTTACAGAGGTTGAGAACAACATAATGGAATGGCTGTTCCAAGCACGACCACTCCTTGGACGAAAATGCAACAAGAGTTAACAAAAGGACCAAGTTAATGTTTTTCACCATTAGGAAATCTACACCCATTAGTAATCAATTTTTCCTCTATCTTTTCATTTCATCGAGGTTCAACTATAAATGAAGAAAAAAAATGCAGTAGGCAAATCCTAATATATTAGCTTCCTCAATTAATTAATGATTAAAAAATATATATACATACATGTTTCAACGAAAATCCAATTTTCCATCCTGGGTTGAAAAGAATAATAATTCTAACCACTATTTCAAACAACATTGTTAACCTGCTCGTATGATGTATAGCTGGACATCCATCATATAATCTCACTGTATAACCATATCATCTGAAAAAGATCCACAATCTAAAACTGCTGGGCAGTGTGTCCGTAATGGGAATTTGATTTGACCCTTCCTTTTTAGACAAAGGATCAACAATGCATAAAAACAAACGATCATGAAACAAAAAAGCCACTTGAAGATGAATTAGTAAAATAAAATCCTATCCAAGATACTAGAAAAATTTCATCCGAGAGCAGCACTCACCATCTTTGTCTTCGGTCCTGTGCCCATTTAGGGAATTGTAAGCATCTTGACTATCTTTACCTGCTACCAATAAATGTGGGGCATATACACAAAAAGTAATCAGTCAGGGACCGAAGGACAAACCTAGAGCCACATCCCAGTTCACCGGTAAAAACGTTGCATCAGCATTAAATCAGAAAAAAAAAGGAAAAAGGTGTGCACACACATGAAAGTGATACAGCGAGGGAAAAGATCATCTCGAAACAGCCAAGATAGATGTTATATGTCTAATCTATCTCCACTTAATTAACTCTAGCAGTCCACAGCCAGCTAGGCAGCTGGTGTACCCTCTATAGTGGATGGTCAGCCAACAGGAAGCAAGGAAGTTCGGCGGTCACGCTATCTTATACTTCTAGAAAGGCTAATATACTCAACAGCAGGCAAAAGGAAAGTCTATAGGTAGAGCAGGTACATCATACATAATTCCCTAGCCAAGTCCAAGTAACATAGATCCAGCATCCATTGTACCACATGTTATGATAAATCAACTCAGATAGAATTGATTCTTCAAAAACACATCATAAAGAGATTGTCCTTCTCACATGTGGAGTAATCTACTCATCATCTACAGATCTTAGTTAATTTTGACTAAGCACCTTAATTATTAGCACTGAAGCTACTAATGCAATTTGGTAAATCCCTCATCTTTATATTTGGGTGTGTGTTTAAATTGCAAGATCTTAACGGTAAGTTGCTCAGGAGCTTATAGGTAGAAGGAAAAATGGAACTTAAACTTGAATGCTGGGGTTTGACTCTTCTAAGGGTGAAACAAATGCACTTCCATACCAATGCTTCAGAATACATAGCTTTAGCAGATTTTTGGTGAAAACTCATACCAAATAATAGTTCAAGGATAAATGAGAAATTCCCAAGCTCCACTGACAAAAGCGGCTAAATTAACCTTACATACAGGCATGAAATTACCAGCCAACAAAGGCAGGAAATTAAGGGCAAGTGGTACCCTGTGTGATGTCCAGCTACTTGCAATGTATATTGTCATGAACACTGCTATGCTATTACCAGGAAACTATTCCTAATACCTTAAACAAAAAACACAAAATCCAGCAATCAGGTGAGGAAATATATTAGTGTTTACCATTCTCATGCACAGTTGTGCTGGCCGCCTTTGTTTTCTCTGCACTAGATCTAGACTGCCACTGTTCAAGGGGGCGAATTACTAGAGCTCTAGGATTCTCCCTTGGAACAAAAAGGGCATCTGCTTTTGGAGTGCTGGGTGTCTCTTCATCGTCACTAAAAAATGGCACCTGATTGAAAAAAATGAGCTGAAAAATGAGAACACAAAATCGACAGTCAACATTCTGATGCCAACCTAACAAGCTACTCTAATGAATATATTTAATGCAACATAAAATGTCATTGAAGGAGTATGCCGCACCTTAGGACCATCAGTTTTGGGGTGATATTTCCTTACAGGTAACCGAATACGCCTTTGGGAAAGGTGTCTTGATGTCAAAAGTGATGATATTCTCACAGGCACTGGTTTTTCTACAACCTGCTTCAAGATCAGTAATAAATGCATTATCTTTATAAACCACTTACGATTGATAAATTAGTGTGGCACTGTGAAAGGATGATGGATCAAAAACACCATTCAAGATTTTCTTCTTGTTTAGTCAATTATTAGATTACTTACTGGCAAGCTGGAAATTCCATACTGAACAGAAGGAGAAGTGCCTGTCCGACCAATTGACATCTGAGGCATTGCCGGCAAAGTTCCAAAAGGATTTGTAATGGGGGCTGCTTGTGCAACCACAGAGCCCTGAGCAGCAGACCTGTAAATAAACGCAAGACAAATTAACAGAAAATTGCAAGAGACACACAAGAAGACGTGAGAGGTCAACTAATATTAACACAAATCACATTACAACTTTATGTCCATCAGTGTATTTCGAACTCCGTACTCTATCCTCTATACAGTAAAAATCCATAACACCAATTATTGAAATTTTCGAAAATCTAAGTGCGTGTTTGAAGTCATAAATATGATGTTGGTACTTGGCAATAACTCATGTCAAGAAATTATTGTTACAGCAAAGATACCAATTTGATGACATAAGTCAACAACCAAACAATTCAATCTCATCAACTTTCAATTAGTTTTAAATATATTTGTTCTCATCATTTCCTTTCTGCTTATGGATGAATAAGAAACAACAAAGAAAATGGTTCCATAATGTAATGTTCCCAAGTAAGCATCTAAATAAACAGAGTTCAACATTTTTCCATCATTGGAGTAAGCCAATGAAGCAAGGCATCACATATCTTCTTTCCAATAAGGTCAATTCTACCGAATTAAAAAAATACATCAAGGTGGAAATTCCACAAATTATACAAGAAAATGATATTGCGAGTCCCGGACAATTCCTCAAAAGGAACCTACGAGGACCGAAAGATGGATATAGTTAGATTCCATTCCTTACTTCAACCACAAATAAATCATGATTTGTGGAACTTTTGCTAATGACACAAGTTTACATTTGAAAACATTGAGAATGACTTTTCTGAAGATTTTTGAACACCAAGTTATTTAGAGTCTTTCCCCTACGTCTGGACAATAATCCAACTGAGAAGAAATAGATATACTATGAATATGTACCAGAAACAAATAATCCATATTACATGCCCTTGGGTCACGGACGGACTCTATCTTGCAGCGGAACGACCGTCTGTCCGTGATGGCATCTCAGGTTCCACTCAACCTTCGATCCACCAACGTTTATCTCGAGTTTTTTTCATGACCCGTCCCTCATTTCGGCCCAGTAGCTTACTAGCATAAGCATTAGAACGTCTCACAGTACCGGCGCACTCGCCTATTCCAAATGCCCACAATCATCGGAGGCTCAAGTTCAGCAAGCCGAGCGTGTTTCCTTAACGGTCCCGGACTAGCTAGCATGCACGTCCTCAATCTAGGTCCCTTACGTGCACCTCTCGATGGCAAAGGAGCAATCTTGCTCCATCTCAGCATTGTGAGTCGCTTGCGTGCCCACAACGCAATCCTCGTGCACGTCACTCGCTCGGAGCGCTTAGGCCGTGCCGTAGCGCCCTTTGTTTGTGCCTTGCCCGAGTAGGGCCACATGTAAGTCCAAGGTTTATGTGATGTGCCATCATCTTATGTAAGTCCTGCACGGAGCGTTGGACTTGATTTCCCGCTCGCAAGCATCATGCTTCACTAGCCCACTATGCGGCATCACCCCACGACCGCATGTCTTAAGCCAACAGACCCCCGCAGCAAAGCTAGAACCCATAGCCCATGCTTAGCGAGTTAATTCACGAGACATTTGGGTGTTCGTCTCGATTACTCAATCGGCCTAGAAGTGTTGCCCCATAATTTTTGAAGCCCGCGGGGCACAAGCGTTTCCGCCTTACAACCTCTCGGCACCCTCCCGGACCCAACATGGGCCCACCTGGCCCCAAGCCACCCGTTCGGTACCCAACCCATCCGGGGACTCTAAACACTCCTATGAGATGTTTAGAGCCAGCCATTGAAGGCTCCCCATCGCCTTCAAAGAGTTGCCCGCTTAGTGCCTAGATAGCACAGGGAGGACAGCCGGTTGCCCACCGTGGCATGCCCATCGTCCCAACAACCCTCGAGCATGCCTGTCCCCCTTTATAATAGGCTTAAAAAAAATTTCTATTGTGCTCATAGTAAACATTGAAATGCCAAGCATGCACACATTTTTAAAAGTCTGCTTCCCGACGTCCAAATCACTCTCCACTTGAACCGTTGGATAGCTCTCGGCTTCTACATTAACTCTGCCAAGTTCCAACCCTGTCCGATTCTCTATGGAACAGGAATTGCCCTCGCAATACACTAGAATCACAACAATGCCACTGCACTGCCGCATTCTAAAGGTCTTCGCCGTTTCCTATCCAAACGGAACCATCTACTGGTGAAACTTGGTGGAGACATTCCCCACACTCCAAGAAATACCCTACTGAAACAGTTTCACAAAATTCCTTTTCCAAGCCACTCTGCTCCACGCATCTTTGCGCTGCCCGCGCGCAAAGAGACCGCTCCCGGTCGCCCTTAGTGTTCGGTGCCCAAACGAACACGGAATGACTTCAAA
>JACGDI010005233.1:469006-517379 GCA_014898725.1 Jacaranda copaia | reverse complement strand
GCCGTAGCGCCCTTTGTTTGTGCCTTGCCCGAGCAGGGCCACATGTAAGTCCAAGGTTTATGTGATGTGCCATCATTTTATGTAAGTCCCGCACGGAGCGTTGGACTTGATTTCCCGCTCGCAAGCATCATGCTTCACTAGCCCACTATGCAGCGTCACCCCACGACCGCATGTCTTAAGCCAACGAACCCCCGCAGCAAGGCTAGAACCCATAGCCCATGCTTAGCGAGTTAATTCACGAGACATTTAGGTATTCGTCTCGATCACTCAATCAACCTAGAGGTGTTGCCCCATAATTTTGAAGCCCGCGGGGCACAAGCGTTTCCGCCTTACAACCTCTCGGCACCTTCCTGGACCCAACGTGGGCCCACCTGGCCCTACGCCGCCCGTTCGGTACCCGACCCATCTGGGGACTCCAAACACTCCAATGAGATGTCTAAAGCCAGCCCTTGAAAGCTCCTCATCGCCTTCAAGGAGTTGCCTGCTTAGTGCCTAGACAGCACGGGGAGGACCGGCCGGTTGCCCACCGTGGCATGCCCACCATCCCAACAGCCCTCAAGCATGCTTGTCCCCCTTTATAATAGGCTCAAAAAAAATTTATGTTATGCCCACAGTAGACATTGAAATGCCAAGCATGCACACATTTTCTAAAGTGTGCTTCCCGATGTCCAAATCACTCTCCGCTTGAATCGTTGGATAGCTCTCAACTTCTACATTAACTCTGCCAAGTTCCAGCCCTATCCGATTCTACATGGAACAGGAATTGCCCTCGCAATACACTGGAATCACAACAATGCCACTGCACTGCTGCATTCTAAAGGTTTTCGCCATTTCCTATCCAAACGGAACCATCTACTGGTGAAACTTGGTGGAGACATTCCCCACACTCCAAGGAATACCCTACTGAAACAGTTTCACAAAATTCCTTTTCCAAGCCACTCTTCTCCACGCATCTTTGCACTGCCCGCGCGCAGAGAGACTGCTCCCGGTCGCCCTTAGTGTTCGGTGCCCAAACGAACACGGAATGACTTCAAACTTGGTGGGAAGCATCCTCATAACTCAGAGAGTATGCCATTGAAACAGTTTTGCAATCCTCACCTCGTAAAAGTCTCTGCTCATAGGCCATTTCCGCCCTATCGGGTGAGCCGACAACGCCTTGTCGCTCCAAACACCCCTTCAAGTCATGGTCGTCATTCATATCCAATGAGCAACCTATGACACCTTGGTACTAAAATATTAAATAGATGAATAACTGAGTTGAAATATTTAAACAATCCTCAATGCATACAAACTAATTAGAATGTGTTCTCAAGTTACACTATCTTGATATAAAAACTTAAAAATTGTGTAAGGTGAAAGAAGTAACCAGATACTCAAAGTTCATTCAAAACTGAGTGCTAAAAACTTGTTTGACAATGATCTATCAAATCAGCAAACCAAGCTTCAAAACCTATTTTTTGCCACCCAAAGGTACGCACACAAGAGCTTATCTTTCAATGATATAATTCAGTTTCAAAGTAGAAACAAGCAGTTTGGTCAAATCTCAAAATGAGATTCTATTTTCAATAATTCCACACCTAAGTAAAAACCAAATTGTAGTCAAAGCGGTATATCTGATATATGTAGGATAATGAATCATATGTAGGATAATGAACCAGAACATATAGCTCAGAAGTTAATGGCAACTCAAACCAGACACGCCCTTGAGCCAAACCACCTCCATAATTAAAACAGGGGTGAAGGATGAAAAAGAATCAAATCATAATTGAGGGAGGAGAACAAGGTCAATCATAAAGTATGTATATCAAAGAGTTCCACTTCTCATCAACTAATAAGGTAACAGATTAGAGAAAGACCAGAAAATGAAGATACAAGAGAAGTGTCATACGATTGTCCAAATGCAGTATTGCTAAAGATGCCAGGGGAGCCACCAAAGCCACTTGTACCAGCTGCAAACAAAAAAAATGTTAATCAAAATAATAACTACATCATCAGAATGAATAATAATAAAAATGACATTCTAAGGCGCAATAAAAAAGCTCAATGCTGATTAACCTGCATGTGATTGACCAAAGTTGCTAAAGCTAAAACCACCAGAACTCTGAGCTGGTTGTGCCGATTGAAATGGTGTAGCAAGAGAGGGCTTCAAAGAAAAGAAAAAATAGAATAAGTTATCATTGTGGAAAGAAGAAAACAATAAAGCTAGTAAGAAAGAAAAAATTGTTGGTAATCAGGCCAAAAGATCTTTCAGTACACCAAAATACAGCAAGAACCAACTGATAACTGACTAATTCAGTTTATATGTTACTTATTTATTTAGCCTGATCACAGGTCAAACACAACACGCTTCCACACTTGTGAAAGGCATATGATAGCCAACTCCACCTCAACTTAGTGATTTCCAGATCTTTAAAGTAAATTTACTTGTAAAGTTACAAACAAACTTCAGGTCCTAATTACTAGGGCTATAAATGGATATTCGAAAATCCACTTACCGTTCGCATTCAAATTCATTTATAAGGCTATTATCCATATCTATTTAAGTTGGATATTATCTGTATCCGATTAGTAGACATCCAACTGTAAACGGATACGAATATGGTAAATGCCTATCCGATCCGTTTAATATTCGCTCCGAATACACATCCGTTGGATATATCCGTTTATAAATTCAATTATCCATAATTTAATTAAATCCATTATTCTTATCCGATAAATAATATTTAAAAACATATTATATATAATATATTATATTTTTATGTATTTTAATATATAAATAATATTTAAAAAATTACCATATATAATATACTATTATACATAATAAATTATTTTTATTTTTTTAATATGAAATTTCATAATCTATATATAAATGAATATATGTATAAATTAGTAATTAAAGAATTAACACAAAAAAATTAGACGGTAATGATGATAATTGAATAATATTAAATCAAAAAAATTTGAAAAAACAATATACAAATGATAAAAATTAATCAATATAAAATTATTGTTGCTTTACTTTATAATTAATTTATATTGGCGTCATTTTATTAATATCAATTAATCATAAAGTGAATAAATAATTATAAAAAAATTTAACCAAATCAATAATAATTAACATTTTAATTCTAAAATAAAATCATAAAATACTAAAATTATTAACTAAGTAAGGGGACATTAAGATTTAAGAGATTGTCTGGGTAAGCTTATAAGCTTCTTAAAACATATTATAAAATATTTGAGATCTTATAAGATATCAAAAAGTGTTTAGAAAATTTTTTTAAAAAGGAACTTATAAACTTTTAAAATAAGATGTTAAAAGTTTATAAACTCTTTTTATAAAAGTTAGGAATTCATAACTTATTTTTAGGATATTAACAAACTCCCATAATTTTAAGCATATTAATTATAAAATTGCCACTATTAATACCTTATAGGCTCCAAATTTTATTTTAACCAAACACTTTAAAAACGATCTAACAACTTATAAGCTCTGAAAATATCTTATAAAATGTAGGAACTTATAAGATCTTTTAAATAAGTTTAGCCAAACACCCTCTAAGGAGGTATTTGGCTAAACTTATTTAAAATATCTTATAAACTCCTGCATGTTATAAGATGTTTTTGGATCTCCGGCATCTTATAAGATATTTTTCAAACTTATAAGATGCTAATTTTTTAAATAAATAAATAAATTCTCAAAGTATTTGGATGATAAGATCTTGGAGCTTATAATGTATTAGAAATGACAATTTTATAATTAATATGATTAAAATTAAAGGAGCTTGCTAAGATTTTCAAAATAAGTTAAGAACTCCTTATTTTCTTAAAAAATGATTATAAGTTTTTAACATCTTATTTTAAGAATTTTATAAACTATTTTCTTAAAAAAATTATGAAATCCTGACATCTTATAAAATATTTTAGGAAGTTTATAAACTCATGCAAACAACTTTTAAATATTTTACAATATCTAACTATATTCATATAATATAAGATGAAAATATCATTTCATAATTTTATTTTGTAGAGTTGTAGTATTATTAATTTAGAAAACTAAAAAAATTTATCTAAATATAAAACTTAAACTTTAAATCCTATAGTCTCACAACTTTGTAAATTTTAAACACCAAAATATTAATAATAGAGAATATTTTTATTGATTAACGTTGTTATATCTATATATCTAAAACTAAACGTCAATATTCAATAGCCATCCTAAAAACTAATTTTCTAAAATTATATTAAAATATAATATACAAAAATATTAAGTATCAAAATATGAATAAAAGTTATATATAACAAATTAATGAATAATTAAATTTTAAAATTCAAAAATTTAATTGCTGCAATAAAATAAAAATTATCTTTGATCTTTGAAGTATGCTAATTTTATTGTTTGTTTGTTGTTTTTTCTAGATTTTATTATATTATTTATTTGATTATTTTTTAAAATAAAATTTATTAGAAAAAAATATGCATTTTATTATAAGTTAACGGATTCGGATATTCGGATATTCATAAATGGATATTCAAATATTTATAAACGGATATTCGGAATAATTATAATCAAATACAGATATATCCGTATTCAGATAATATCCGACAGATAGAAATTCGGATGTTATTAAAAAATATCTATTGGATACGGATACTGTAAAACTTAAATGGACACGAATACGGATACAACCTATCCGATCTGTTTAATATCCGTTTATAGCCCTACTCATTACACGTTCATTTGAAAGGACATGACCCAGTTAGCCTAGTTTATTGTCTACACCAACCAAAGAAGTATAATTCACAACCTTCTATAAATAAATCAGAAGGACAAAAGATTTGAAGTTTGACATATATGCGCATGCACATACAGATGAAGTGCTAGCTTCAAGGTTGTTTCCAAACAAAGCATAATATCATGGGCTCAAGCTCAAAACTAGTCAACATGATGAAGTATTTGACTTAATGTAACAAAATTGTGAAGCCCCATCTTAAGTACAGAATGGAAATGTCAAGCAGAAATAAGAAAAGTTTAGTTCATGAATAACTCACAGTTGTTTGACCAAACCCCAAAACATTGCTGCTACTTATAAGTGATGACGTGCTGGAGAACAAATTGCCACCAAAGCCGGTAGATGGTGTACTAAACAAATTTGATTGACCAAACCCAGGTGCAGTTTGGCCAAAGGCAGAGGAGGTCTGTCCAAAAGGAGAACTAGTTTGTGCAAGTGAAGGCGTAGTGGACTGGAATAATGGGGAGGACTGAGTGTTGCCAAAACCCAAACCAGTACCAAATGCAGATCCAGTACCCTGTGCTGATGTGGAGCCAAAAATAGATGGTGATCCAAAAGCAGATGAGCTGGATGAGCTAAAAAGAGAAGGGGAGGTATTGACACCAAATGCTTGAGTGGTGGCGCTGAACAAGGAGGATGTTGCTGATGATGTTGAACCAAAAAGATTAGATGTACTCGAGGATCCAAAAGGTGAAGAACCAAATGTAGAAGTGGATGAAGATCCAAAGCCTGGGCTACCAAACACTGGGGTTTTTGGGGCAAATGGATTGGAAGACGTTGAAGATGAAAAAGGATTTGCAGATGATTGAACAAATGCAGGGGTGGATGAAGATCCGAAGCCTGAACTACCAAAGCCAACAGCAGCAGTAGCCTGACCAGCAGGAGCTGGCCCTCCTGTATTTTATACAGAAAAACACTATCAGTAACATATAGTGTAACAAATTATTTTGAAGTTTAAGATATCCACAAGTTTCAACCAGAAGAGTACCTTTATCTCCTAACTGGTAGTCCTCCCATCTAAGTTCTTCATGGCTTTTATCTTTGTAGACTGGCATGGCAGAAATAGATTCTAGTTTTCCAGCTGGCTGTGTACCAGTTGCACCATCAGTCTCAGGTGTTGGTGTGTAGGGAGATACTCTACTTCCCCCTCGTTGCCCTCCAAAAGCCGACTGGCCAAAGCCAGAGCTACCAAAAGGTGGTGCAGTAGTTTGTGCTCCTGTAAAGGAATTACATCAAAGCCAATGCTCAGAAACAGCTATATAGCATATATAATTTCTAAAACTGCTGTACTTAGAGGATTTCCATAACACCTGACCTCATCACAGTGTTACAGTATGGGGTTTTAGTAAGGAAAAAAAATAGCAAACAAAATTCGATAACATTTTTCTTAGGAAAGATTGCATACAATTTTAAATGGTTCTCAACATAATTAACCATCATGAAAAAATTATACAGATATATAAAATTATAAGTAGTTCTCCTAATTGTACACAAGCACAAATTTCCTTTGTGGTTGTCCTTGAATATTGAACGGAGGAAAATATTTGCTTTAGTATTTACCACTCTAAACCCAAGGTGCCAAGGTCCAAACATAGCTAAAATAAACTTAATTCCGAATTCTGACACCATCAGAGACATGGCAACAACTCACCAAAAGAAGCACTTTGAGCTCCAAAAGATGATGTTGCACCAAATGGGCTGCTTCCAAAAGCAGAAGTTGATTGACCAAATGCTGGACTGGATCCAAAGTTAAAAGAAGGAGTACTTGAAGCGCCAAATGCAGGAGTAGCCGAGGCGCCAAATGCAGGAGTGCTTGTTGCACCAAATGCAGGAGTGCTTGTGGCGCCAAATGCTGGCGTGCTAGAAGCCCCAAATGCTGGAGTGGAAGACGCACCAAATGCTGGAGTGCTTGATCCAAATGGAGAACTTGACACGCCAAAACCACCACTTGTGCCACCAAATGCAGGGCTTGCTGTAGAACCAAAGGCAGGGATACTAGTACTACCAAAAGCTGGTGTACTCGGTGCACCAAATGCAGGACTACTTGATGAACCAAATGCTGGTTGACTTGGTGCTCCGAAAGGGGTTGATGAACCAAATAAAGTGCTCCCAAAAGCTGGTTGTGATTGTTGAAACGAGCTTCCAAAAGGACTCGTTTGAGTAGTACTAGATCCAAAACCACCAAAAGCAGGCTTCTGACCAAACACCGAGGAACCTATATTTTAACAGAGTGGATAAAAATAAGAACAAGACAACTGTATGATCAAGATAGTCACTCCATACAACAAAACTACAAGGTAATCTAGAGGGAAGAAAAAGATAGCACAAGAAATAATGACAAAAACAAGTATAAGGCCATACTTGAGGAACAAAAACAGACTGCTCAAAAAAATAAACCAACAAACAACTAAGAGAGAGCTTCATAGACCACATTGACAAAAACTAATAACTCTGGAAGGGCATCTAGCCCATAAGTCTCTAGCTACAGCAATGCAACTCAACAAGGGGAAGAACAGTCAAAGATGTTAAAAAAAGGGGGCTGCATCCAACAAAGGGGGTTTGAAACGTCCATCAACTATTCCGGAATGTATTGCACAGGACGTAGAAGGAGCAATGAAAAAACAAATAGCTAAGCCGCAAATCATTGTCGAACAACACCAATGCATTTCAGACAATACTGACCAACCAGCTTCAAAGTACATATTCTGGGCACCCCCAAGAATTTTTTTTTGCAAACTTCCTTCCAAGCTCATAAAATGGAATTATTGAGAAAATCTAAGTCCTTCAGGAACCTTTTTCCTTTTAAGTTCTCAATTGCTATGGTTTGACCATTACATATTCAGTTTGAAATTTGACTAGACTGGATATGGCATACTTTGATACACAATATCAAGCAGGTCAAGCAATGTCAATGCTACTAGTTTAACCTTCAAGAAGATATGCTTTACCAGTCATCTGGGAATTATGTTAATGCGCTTAGACGTATATTTTAGATGTCTCTGGATGCAGCAAAGATGACTGCAAAGGACAACAATCACATGAAACAAACAGACAACCTGAGCATGATCATAATTTTTAAACAAGATTCCTTCTCCAATAACCAAGTGCACAAAGTATTTCATTGAATACATACTTCATCTTGCTCCAATTAGAAACCTATATATCTATCATAGGGTCTATTGATTGTAAGGACCCCAATAGAGCAAAAAGCATCTCATCCCAGCAAGGGAAAGAACAACACCCTCGAGCAATAAGTTATGCAAATACTTGGTCAAGAAGGAGAAAGAACAACATCTTTGAGCAATAAGTTATACATACTCTGGTGTTGTATACTAGGAGAAAAAGAGAGAAAAAACTAAAAATGTGATAGAATTCATGAGCCTGCATTCTCAAATGGAGTTAATATTAGTCTTGCTAGTCCACCTTCTCCTACCCCTCTAACCCTTCTGACTAGGAGAGGAAAATACAGGTAATGAATGGTGATGTACCCCTCCAGGTTCAATCCTGAATCAGTTCCCTTCCTCATAACCAATGTAATGCATTTCCCCTCTCCAATTCTCACCTTTTCCCTGAATATATGGACAACAAGACCATCATTTAAGTAGGCAACACAGAGAATTTTGAGGTTCAAACAATACTGAACCACAACAAAATTACATTACGAGATTACCAAGGTTTTACATATTATTTAAACAAAAAAAAAAAAAGAAGGGGCAAGAAATCAACATGTACATAAACCATTGCTGCCACCAGATGCAAGAATCATTTAAAAAAATTATTTTGTTTCCAATTAATTTATATTCATAGATGCACTTACCACCAAAGGCTGAAGATGAGCTTCCAAAAGCAGAACCTGAAGCTCCAAACGTGGGTGTCGAACTTCCAAAAGCAGGTGATGAAGAAGCACCGAAAACAGAAGTAGAACCTAAAGGAGAAGAAGATTGAGCACCGAATACACCAGTTGACATGCCGCCAAAAATGGAACCCCCAGACTGTGAACCAAAAGGGCTCGTACTACCAAAAGGTTTAGGAGCAAATGGGTTGTTGCTAGCATTAGTAGTCTGCCCAAAAACGGATTGAGACCCAAATGGGCTACTCGATGATTGCCCAAAAGCTGTACAATGACCAGGAAAAGTTAGTATAACAGGCACAATTTGAAAACAGAAAAAACTATATTGTGCACTCACACATTCATCTAATAAACTATCAACCATTTGTGTGCACATTCTGTTTGTTATGTTAAAGGATTTGGTATCGGGGCCTTCAGCAACATAAACAGATGGCAGCTAACAATTATGTGTGAATAAATACTCATGTATTAGCTCAGCAATCACAGCCAAGCTGATGTAAGTAAAAATGCTTGCTACAAGTTTTAGTACAACTAGAAAACTTGAAAATATAAGGTCTATTGGACAACGAATTTTGTAGAAGAAGAAATGATAAGAATGAAAAATCAAGCTACAGTAAGTTAATTATTCTTAGCATTTCATTCTTCCATTATCATCCTCCATCCCACAAATGACATCCATGTTTCTCTTAATATTTGTCGAGAAATAGCTGGCTCATGTGAAGGTCAAAGAACTGACCCCATCTGCACATCTTTTCTACTAGGTTGTATTGTTTTAGTTCTATTCTTTTGCATACTTCAAATCCAAATTCTGGGTTTATACACTTGGAACATTCCTATTATATCGTGCATTAACTCAATTAACTGGTTTTACTACATAAGTTTACAATCATCATCTTGAATAGCTCTAGCACAAAGATAACTCTGGAAAAATGACACTAAAAAGGTTAGTGAAAGTGCATTATCCATGCTTTTTTAATTTCTCTTAACGCTTGAAGAAGAAATAATGGAACAAAGAGAGTACTCCCTTTTGTTCCCCCTTCAACTAAATCAACCACCAGCAACCATGCATTAACCTTGCATACATTTTACAAGTAGATTTGTGCTTCACTTTAGGTAAACTAATGAAAATCCAACTCCATTGGTAGTTTTCTTCCTACTTCAGCGACTCATAAATTTCAACCACACATCAGGACTCCCATGGAATTCCTTGATTGGTGCACAATGTCTTGTTTTACCTGGCCTTTGTGTAATAAAATAGAAAGGCATATCTAACAGTAAAATATTAAAAAAAAAAGGATAATTACTAAAAACGCCTTAAAATACACCACGATATGCCAAAAAAACGCATTTCAACAAATCCTCAGACAAAAAAATCCAACCATTAAATTTTACATTAACACTTTAATGATTTATAGACTAAATTATATGTGAATTCTTGAATTAACATATTATAAAGTTCATACAAATTCAAATTTTTACTATCCACATAAAATAATTTAGTAATAACAATTATCGCGGGGGGGAGAGGGGGGGGAATCTATCAAGAGAACTCATCCCATTAAGTCCTTAACATAATAAATCCAATGGGAAATTTAATCCAAAAATCACAAAAACTTGAAGACCGACATTTAACAGTGTAATACTTTCATGGCTTTTCAATATAAACTTTTCATCGTGTTTTAGATTTTAACTAAAAAAATATCGCCCATTCCTGCATCCAGACCTATACGACCATTGTGGATCAGTGGTGGTACTTGTTTCTATGTCAATTATCTTTGTCTTCTTGTCTCTCTACAATTCTCCTTTGTCACTACACATTCTTTCCCTCTTACTCATCGTTACAATCCAGAACTTAAACAAGTAAACAGCATTCAGATTTGTAAACTGACCAAGATATACACAGTAACCATTAGAGCATTCAGTTGAACCATTACCAGAACATTACAATATAAATTCAAGATCATGGATTATCTGTCTAACAATAGTTACACAGCTTAAGTCGGAAGTTGCAGCTAAAGATAAATCAAGTCAAAGGAGAAGGGAGACACCATATAGACTAAGTAACAGAGCAAGTCACAGAAAAATAACGGCAGAGCAAGCAACAATGGCAATACAGATAATCAAAGGAAGGGTAAAAATCTAAAAGTCGAGAGCATCAGCACTTACGGTTACTTGCGAACATTGTTCCTCGACAAAGCAAAACCAGTAGTGAGTTGTGGTTGATCTAAATCTGAAAAGTAAAAATAACAAGGCAAATTTCTTAACACATCACAAACGGAGAAAAAGGAAATACGCAGGTAAATTATTCAGAACACCCAAGCGAAGAGGAACAAAATTTAAACATAGATATTATTCCAACACGCATTCCGACAGGGCAATAGTTGAATGAATTAATAAAAACCTAGGTATCAACATTTCGGATGACTGTGATGTTAAAAAGAAACATTTGAACGATAAAACATTTGTGATATGAGATTGTCCGCGAAATTGATAATTGAAAATTTGAAACTCGAACGAGAAAAAACGAAGAGCATCGGAATAGGGAGTTATTAATATACATAGCGATAGCGGCTGATCCACCGGCGGCGGCGGCGGCGCACAGACGGGAAGCGATAAATAGGGTCGCCGGTCGCGTGAAAAAGAAGCTGAGAGCATCCGACAAGGAAAGGGAGAGCAAAGTGATAATCAATTATTTGGAGACACAAAAGAGCAAAATAAAATGGGAACAATCCAGTGTAAAGTGTGCCAATGGGCTTTTTTCTTTTGGGCCTCACACTGTTTGGACCCAGAATCATATCCTAACTTTGGAAAAATTATAATTTTGCCCCTTAAACTCGCCCTTTGATTGTTTTAGTCCTTCAAGTTTGTCCTTTTGTAATTCCAATCACATTTTAAGGGATCTTCTTGGCTGTATTTGATTTGATGTAATAGCAGCCAATAGCATATATAATCTTGGGCAGTAATTTGTTTGATATAATGAGTAAGAGCAATGGATCAGCCCAAAATTTTCCTTTGGCCCGCAACCGTTGTAGCCATTGACTGCTATTATAATCTTGGCACCCCTCGCCATCCCCATCCCTATCCCCATTAACATTAATTGCATGATTCCATTGTTGCCCTTTTTTTTTGTTATTCCAGTGTTGCCTTTTGTTATTTTTATTTTGTGTGTGTTTGTGTGTGTTAACATTGTTAACATTCACTAGATATTGATGATGGAGTTCTGGTCAACCAATACAAAAATGGGAAAGAAACAATATTTTTTATCTATTGTAAGTTGGTCTATTTTAAAATTTTATCATTTGTTTATTCATTTTACAGTTTCAATCCATCATTTAGTTTTTAACATTTTGCATAATCCAATTTTATGCAATTAATCTTAAATAATTTAAGCCAAAAATTCATGCCAAAAAAAAAATGAATTTCCTACAAGGGGTACGTGGGAGGGGAGAGAACAAATTAGGAATAGAATTATCTTTTACCTACATAATCTTACAAATCAAATATGCATCAGAAATTAGAATAAACTATAATTACACCTAATTATAAGGCTAATCTTCTATATCAAATAGTATATTATATTATTTAACCTCATCTTATCTTATTTTATTCAAATCTCTACTACTATTTACATTCCAAATCAAACGCGCCCTTTAACCATAATTGTGCTGGGTCCATCCATGAAAAACCATATAATATCGGAGGACTTTGTAAAAATACAACAATTCAATATAGCATTAAAATAGTTGGAACTATGACAAAATACTAATGTATTTTCTAAAAATCCGCCACAAATGATGAGTATTTTAATAAAAATCTTATATTTCTCTCATGAAAAATTTATGTAAATAGAAAACACTAATCAGATGAAAAGAAATAACAATTTTATTTGTATTTCATTGTGCCCACACCTTAAAATTTGTAAAGAAATGGGGTTGAGTATCAGAAATATTAGACAATTAATGTGATATAAACTTTTTTGAAAAAATATTTGCACATCTAATTTTTTTAACAAAAAAGAAAAAAAACCATGAGCAGAAAGAATCAACTTGTGGTCTTGGCCATTAAAATAAAAGGAAGGTTCAATCAATAATAAAATGCAACTTTCTACCACTATATTTGTGATTACACATCGTAGATAAATTCTTGAGATTGAAATATGTAAAGATTGTCCAACAATAATTTGTTGAACTTCCTCCTTAAAGTTGAAATTTCAATTTTTATTATCTTACTTTAGTGATATTTAAAATATATTTAATGAACCTAAATATTTTTAATTGTTCTTGTTCCTAAAAAATCTAAAATTACAATTAATTTATTTTTAATTGTTCTTGTTCCTAACAAATCCAAAATTACAATTAATTTAGGTGAATAGGCAATAGTATGTAGTTATGCATTTATTAAAATTGCAAAATCAAAGTTTGCATTATCATGAAGATTAGGCATGTGAAAGAAAATAATTAAATAAGATGATAGATTGCCAAAAAATAAGTTGGAGGAGACAAAAAGGGGATGGAGGAGAACTAACTAATTTGACAAAATGATCTCATAGATTATGTACTATAGTGCATAGATACTCAAATGACTCCATATAGTGTTAGATACTATGCAGATATTGATATGGGTGTATATTGAATATTTATTCAATACCACGTAATATCAAACAAAAAATTTGAAATATATATATATATATATATATATGATAACAATGTTAAATACAACTATAGAGCACTAACATGTCATAGGACATGATATGGTCTTTTTGCTATTTTTGAAAGTTTTGGGGGTAAAACTTTTAATAGATAGCACAATTGATGTAATTCACTTTGCAATTTATTGATTTTCATATCATGTTAATCTACATACATCCCTCTCCCGATCCGTAATTTTTCATTGTTTCATTTTTCCTACTTGCCCTAATTTTTGTTATTTCTAATTTTTTTTATTTTACATTTCTATTCCACAATTTTCATCATTATTTTTAGGGATGCTAGTGGGGCGGGTTTGGGGCAGGTTAGGCTTGCCCCATACCCCACCCTACCCCACCTTGTCCTATTTAACCCACCAAACCGAAAAAGTATAGCCCAATTCAAATTTATTTATCCATTTTTGGAGGAATGAAATTGAAAGAGTATTGCTAAATTCATCCATGCATATATGGCAATGCAATTAATTGAAAGCACCATCTTGTTAACATTATATCTTGATAATGCGAACTAATGAACAAAACTCAAAGCCTATTGCTCATTAAATATCAACATAGTACAAAATTCATACACCACATTAAATGAAAAATAGAATCTCACATTGATAATTAAATTATTGTAAAAAAAAACCTTGATATGCATGCATGAATATCCCTAAACATTTCAATTTGTCATTATTTAAATTAGAAAATTATAATATAAATTATACATAATATTTATTTTTATCATTATATAAAAAATATTGGAGCGGGGTGGCGGGGCAAGTTTGGGGCAAGGTGGGTAAACCCCATACCCTGCCCCAAATAATTCAAATTTTAAAAATCCCACCCCATACCCCGTTTAGCACCCCAAACCTGTCCCATTCGAGATAGGTTAACCTCAGGTTCAAGTTTTGCCCTGCCCCATCACCATCCCTAATTATTTTCCCCTTAATTAGTATAGGACAACTCATAGCACATAATTCTTATTCCATATTACATAATAGTTATTATATAGTTTCAAATGTTATTTTCATTTTGAAATTTGAAATCCACTTACGTATTCTATATATTCTCCATGTTTTGCATTTCAATTTAAAGGATAAAATTTATAAATACATGAAATTATATGTTTACTTGAATTTTGATGTATAACTAAAAAAATATGTTATATTAATAATCATATCCTATATCTTTTTTTTTTTTCAAGAATTTCATGATGGGTAAAATATTGCATAGTGATAATGATGAAAGCTGTATTTCACTGGATTAGGATGGTGTTTAGGGAATTCGACCTGGCTAGTTGAGTGGTCCAACTTAAAAATAGCTTGGGTTAAGATCTGCAATCACGAGCAAATGTCAGACTAGTCAAGCTACCCATGACTAAGGTACTCCGACGCTCAAATCAGTACTAGTTGACTAGATAAACTGAGCAGTAGAGTGAGGGTTTATAATGAAGAATTGCATACCTTAAGAGTGACTGCGATGGAATATTTATAGCTTTCTCCAAGTGGATGACATATCCAAAGTTCCTATATCATGTGTAGAAGGCTCTTGTTCTTGTATAAGGAGCTTTAAGTCATATCCCATTCCTGTACTATTCCAAGTGGCACCTCTTGCTTTCAAGAATAGAATAATACACTGGTGGCGCGCCTCTTGATAGGTGCAGTGACAGAAGTGGTACTAGGGGCGACATGTGCCATTAATGCAGAAGCATGTTACTTGCCAGGGCATTAATGAGATAGAGATATGATTTGGTGCTGGAACGACCTCACTGGTCAAAATGGGGTCAATCATGGAACTAGTTTCTGGTAGTGAGCGACATCCTAAAGACGTGGCGCTCTAGCCACTCGTTGAATAAGATTGAGCCTGCATGTTTGATTCGCAGTCTAGTTGAAAGGCACCTATCCTACCTATTGTATGGGTGACAAGACAAGCGAGTGGTCGATCATGGTCAATGACCCAACTAGGCCTCTAACTTGGGCCAATAACAATTGGGTTGGGCTTGCTGAGTCATCCCACATCGCATAGTTAGGTGGATAGAGCTATATCTAACAATTAGTACCATAGTATATTATGCGGGGCGTGGGTGGGGAATATGAGTAAAATATCAAATATGAATAGTTTAGTTGATACTAACTGAAAAAAAATTAAATAGAATAATAGCTATAAGAGATTCATGAGGCAAGAGAAAGATGAAACTACCTTGCTTTAGTACTAATGGATTTCCAACAATCATTTATCAAGATTAAATAACCTTCATATAACAAAATTATAAATCTTAAAAAAATAACCAAGACAATAAACTTTTTTTAAAAAAGCTAACACTTGGATGCAAATGAGGGAAATATAGGCTAAGAATGAATGATGCACCACTAAATGAATCAATCTTATGATTGAGATTTACATACATGGGACTCCATTTATATGTTGTGTTTAAATAGCATAATTGTGGCAATGTGTTAATTAAACGAATATGTCTATTATTTCATACAAATAAATACACCAATTTATATAGTTATATACTTTATGTGAAGACATCGTTTTGAATAGATACATCTATGACTATATAGGTGATCGAATAGCCACATGCTACATATTGAGCAATACCACTTATCATATTCAAATTGGAAGGAAATAAAAATGGCATGTTTGTTGTTTTTAATTTATTTTTATTCAAACCCAAGCCCAATCCCACACTTAGATAATATGTAGTAGTTTAAAACCTTTTCCAAATTCTAATATATGATGGATACCTTTCTATCTTCTCATAGTTTTTTAATTTCAACAAGTTATATTATTTTAGGTAGCTTATTTTTTAGCTTTAGCTTTCAAGTCATTTGACATTAGTTTTAATTAACTAATCATGCTATTCTCATCCATTCATGGAATAGATTAAGTTGAAGTATTTTCAAAATCTTTAGATAAGATTTACTTAACTAATTTGTCAAAGATTGATCAAAGTCAAATTTTTCAAAATCAATTTTCAATATTTTGTGTCACATTATCAATTTATCCATTATAGTGTATCCATATGGTAATATTTAGGCTCATGCATCCTAAGTTAAGTGTGTTAATGCGTGTTAAATGGTCTATGTCCTAAGGTATGCTTGTTAATGCATGCTAGAGGTTATTATAGGCTTTTACTCTCAAACACCAAATTAGTAGGCACAAAAATTATAAGAAAAAATGAGAGGATACATTTGGTGCTATTAATTATAAAAATGATTAATTCCACACAAACAAGATGTCTTCCGCCCACATCAATGTACTAGCTATTAATTGTAAAAATGGTTAATTCCATGTTGTCCTCGTGAACAAATACATATTTGAAAACTATTCTCTTTATATTCTTTATTATAATTTGCTCATTTTCAATTGTTCAATGTGCTTTAATTACAATAATTTTCCATAGAATAAGGAACATACATATTTTATTCTTTTGCTATAAATGTGTAAAGAGCACAATCACCATAAAAAAGAAATATGAGTATAAAATTTGTCTATCCTCTTATTATAACAACCCACAATGATTGAAAAGGTAAAGATTTTGAGAAAGAAATGTTGGTTTTGAAGTAATATTCCAAACTTCTTTTTTTTCCTTTTTGGATCCTTGTTTTAATATTCGTGAAGCTCATCATAGAATGTACCAAGTTGAATAAAGTATAGTTTCTATGCTCGGCAACTCCATTGAATTAGGGTGTGCGACGAGGAATCCACTATGAGAAAATTCCATTGTTTCTTAGATAATCGAGGAACTTGTTGCTCAAGTGTTCCCCTCTCAAGCCAATAGAAAAGTCTGATTGCTTAGATTGAGTTGCTTCTCAACATCATACCTAAAATTTTTGAACATTTTCAGAGGCTTCGAATTTGTTTTTACATCTGTATCGAGTATGAGCATTTATAGAGGTACTAAAGTAAGGTAGCCTCCTCTCATAGTAACTCTTAATGATCCACATATGTACATTTGTGTGGATCATACCTTAAAAATGAGTAGCTCACTTTGATCCTCCAACAAACGATGACTTAGTCATTTTTCTCTTCAAATAAGATTTACAAGTAGGTAAGTCCTCTAAGTTGCCACATTTAGCGAACTTAAGGTTACAAAATCATTCATTCTATTTTTAGAAATATGTTTAAGTTTAGCCTGCCAAAAGTAAGTTATTTTGCATCATTTTTCATATAGTCCATGACTCATGCACATATATATTACTCCATGTGAAGTAGCACCTTCCAATACGAACTTGGATTTCTAACCTATTATATTTTAGTAGTTCGATCATAGAATTTGTTTCTTTCTATGTCTCCAGAACATGAGATCATCTGCAAAATAACTTAATCATAAACATTCCACACCTCGTGGCTAATATTATAATCAATATATTACTTTATGCTAGATTAGTGAAAATAGCTTTCCATGATAATATTTCCCACACCTCATGACCAATATACTACCATAGTATCATAATATATTATACATCTATTGGTAAAAGGCAAGGATAAAAACCTAATTTAATTTTGTCCATTTTAACTTAATATTTAATAAACTTCGACTTTCTGAATGAGGGATGTTTAATTGTAATTATTAATTATCTTATTTTGGTTTTCTATCTTAAGCATGCATTGCATTATGTATAAGGATAAGAAAACACAAACAAATAAACGAACCTAGCATGCTAGGAGGATGATCATGAGTTATTCCTTGTGACCGACTTAGAGCCTTAGTAGATTAATTGATCAATTTAAAGGATGAATAATAAATGAAAAGATCCTATCTATTACATATATACATCGTATACATACATACATACATACATTTCATGTCTTCTAATCTTCCAAAATACTCATTGATTTCCTTGCAATAGCTACCCAAACTAGGAAAAATCTTACCAACTAATTGCTACACTCATTATAATATATAAATTTAGAAACCTTGAGACATTTTCAAGGGACATATGAAAAGAAAGAGAAGAAATTACATCAAGAGATTTAGAGATACAAGATGAGACATGCCATTATTATCTAATTACAAAACCATTCAATCAAATTGAATTTATATAATTCAAGCACAAATGTGAAGATGCTTGTGATCATCCCATCTGTAAGAAATAAATTTATCAAGTTTTTATCATATAAACAATTAAATGATAATTTTAATTTATGCATTGCATACATAAGTCCAATTCCAACATGACATTTTGTACATTTTAATTTTAAAATTTGCACTTAAAATATTGTTAATAACATTTCAAAACAAAAATATATGTGTAATATTTATATAAAAATAAAAGATAAAGATGAAAAGAAAAAAAAGAGGGAGAGAAGAAGTTAGGGGTGCAAACGAGTCAAGCTGGTTCATGAGCTTCACGAGCCAAGGTCGAACTAGCTCAACTTAAACTTAAGTTATTTCAAGCTTGAATTGAGCTAAATCAAGTTCGAGCCTATTCGAGATGATCTCAAGCTATTTATATCTAGGCATGAGACTCGTGAGATCATATATGATTAAATATTATTATTTTATTAATAAATATACATTATAATACTAATATTTTAGTTTGAACTTGAGCTCATAGTGTTTACAGCTCAATTGAAAGCTTAATTGAGTCTAGCTAACTTGATTGAGCTTGAACCTAAAATTTTAGGCTCAATAAGCTCAAATATTTTCCTCAAACTCAACTTGACTCAACTCAATTACATCTCTAAAAGAGGCATAGGTATCCTTATCACGGGTGACATGCACATAGTGTTGGGCATCAATTGCCTCAGGGTGCATTTGCACTCTTTCCTTGGTTTCTTTTCTTTTCATTTTCATCTTTCAAACTCTATTTCAATTTTATTAAGATAGATAAAACATCATCATTTTTATCATATTAAAGCAGAAATTTGATAACTATTACCAAAGTCCAAAAATTAAAATGAATCGAATATATTTATCCGTAAATATTAAATAATCCATTCCAAATGAATCAAATTGATTAAATCATCTATTTAATCAATATCATGCTCAACAAGTTGAGCATAAAAACTCATCATGCCTTTCAATTCATCAATTGGATCAGAGTCGCGAGCTCACTTTTCAACTTTCGTATGAATTGAATATGCCAAGCATACCAATTTCAAATTAGAATGGTATGAATGACTCTAATATCACTTGTTGGTCATATCAAGGTAAGGGGGGACAAAATAAAAATATAACATAATATGAAATTAATTTTCATTAACTTGACATTATATAAAAAACTTTTCAATATATAATACCTTCAAATACTAACTCATGGATCTTCATGCCTTTCAATTTAGATTTAAGGAGAGAGCTATTTTTACCTTCTAACTTTCAGTTGATGAATGCGTAGACCAAATGGGCTCCAAAATCTACTCTTGAACTTGGTGATGATTTTCTTTTCACATGGGTTGGTTCGTTGAATTGATGACGAAAGACTTTATTCCATGTTCCAAGTATGAGGAACCTAAATATTTTTCCTATACAAGATTCACACACTTAAGTTCACACAAGGTGCATCCAATTATTAGATTAGAGACGCACCTATAAAATATGTAGGTAAAAGAGAAAGAGGGAGACAAAGGTCATATAGAGCTTTGTAATCAAAGAGAACAATCAAAATGCTTCTTGGAAACAAAGTAAAATGAAAGTAACATAATGAGAGAGGGCCATAATAAGCTCTTCATCTATTTATAGATCGCTCAAATGTGTGAAGAGTATGACATACAGATATAGATGTGTTGTTGCATGAAAATGGAGTTGAAACCCTCTCCAAAAATCAAAGAAGTTAAATAGATTTTTGCTCTTGAAATACGCTTACATTAAGTTAGAACTCGAGCTTTTTTTTAATAGATGATTAGATGGCCTTTTTGGTTTTGGGGGTTGATATTGATATAATAATTTTCTTTAACTAAATCCCATCAATTATGGGTAATAGGAATATTGTGTAGACACAATTTGTATATATTACCTCCAACTTATATACATAGAGACACTTTACATTCTTCCAAATGCCATGACCAAGTGTGTTGTGTCCCAACACATTTGATTATGATTATCAAGTGACATGATCTATAAAATTTGTCTTTGAATTAAAATTCAAATGAAATTCAACTAATCAATTAACTTAGTGAAACACTTTGACTGAGTGGACCAATGCAAAAATTAATTAATCTCTACCAATTATTTTTCCCTCCAAGGCCCTTTAAATAAATTATTTATTTAAATATATTAATTTAGCTCCTTGAACTAAGCAATCTAATTAATTAATTCCCCTTACCTAACTCCTTAGATGATATTATATAATACTTAAATAATTTTGCATACATACTATGTAATTTTTTGATCATTTGTGTGTGATCCCTTACGTTCACAATCAATTAACCATGGATTGGGTCCACAACACCTTGTGATTTAATTTATAAATAATTAACTCATTTGGTTATTTTGATTTAATTACTTACTCTAAATTTGATCTTCATTAATTCAAGACTATCAAATATTCATAAAATCGATCTCTAGTGAAGAGCTTATGAAACTTGTAAGTGTGTGAACTCTTCTACTTATGAATTTAATGCAAGTACTATTCTTTTCATCTCTCCATTAAGGCCTAGGATGAGAAAATTTATCATTTTTCCAATAGCCTCAATAACCATATATCTATTCCTAACAATCAGCTCAAGTGATTTCAACTTTGAAAAACTTATTTATTAATTTATTTTTTCAAAATGAATGTCATAATATGTGTGTATATAATCATATGATTCTCTTTTGAACATGACACACCCAATTTTGAGCAAAACTCCTTCAAAATCAATTAAAAGGTTCTATCTAACAAATTCATGAGGAATTAAGAATTAGGGAGTTTGAAAAATGAGGTTATTGTTCCTAATTTTTTGATAATGAACAAAATCAATAAAGTTATATTATCATATATACATGGGCGTTTTTGTTTTATTGCTTAAACAAATGATATACACTAATTGAATGATTTATGTGAATTCCTTTGTTTTTCTTTCACTAAAAATACTAAATATACTACTATATCAAAATATCAATAATAAATTAAATCTGTCCCCTACCAACCAATTAATTTAAAAAAAAATAATGAAGCTTTAATGCTCAAAATTGATGATTTCTTGGTATATTTGAAAAAGCCAGCTTCTTCCAATCACAACATGAAGCACATTGTTTTTTGAGAATTCATTAAAATTCGAATTTTGTAACATGTGTTTGATCATGGCATCAGATATCTATCCCTATGTAAACTCTCAAGACGATCTCTTCTTTAATTAAAGAAATCTTCTCCACCTACATCCAAAGTGTCCCTGTCTTTCCCAACCCTCCCCCCAACCAAACCCCCACCCCAAAAAAAACCCAAAGAAAAAATATATAAATATAAATAAATACATAAATGAAATTAAAAAAAATGCCACACATTTGATGGAGCTTAAATTGTTGTTAAAAAGTTATGGACCAATGTTTTGTATTTTGGATTCTTTATTTCGTTTTATATTTTATCTTCCATTACATTTTATGGATATGTACTAAGGTAGTGATTGATATGTAAGAGTACAATAAAATGGGAATGAAATAAAGATAGTAAAGGAATAGTACTAGTATAATTTCTCTCTTGTAATTGTTATTCTTAACTTGATTCTATTCTTATGGTTGGCAATTTGCAATGACCAAAAACTGAATGAAATTTTTTAAGTAATATTTATTAGTAAAATCTTTATATATTACTATAAAAACATTTTGTGGGGTAAGTCTATAAATTTGTAGTTTTAATATTACTTGTAATGTTATTCGAATTACAATAGTGATATTTGCAATTTATATCTTATCAACTATGTTATATATGTTAAAAAAATGTAAACAAAATTCTTTTGAAATTACTATTTCTGTAGCTATAATTTAGTATATTTTTTTGAACTTTTTGATAAAATATTATTAAAAAATTATGAAATATTTTATAACCAGAGTTCTTAGCTTTTGGGCCAAATTGCATAGCACCCCCCATGTAATATTCGAAATTGGCTTATAACCCCCTATAAAATACAGAATTACGTCTGCACCCCTTGTGTTTAGTTAAATCTAGCTCACCACACCCATCTTAGACCTAACTGATGTTCACACGCTAAATTTGCAGTTGTGATTGGATTTTTGTGTATGCTTTCTCTTTTTTACCCTTGATGAACGTTTAAAAAAGCAGCACTTTTTTTCTTTCCATGTCAAACATCTTCTTCCATTATTTTTCTTTCCCTTGCAAAACTCTTTTACCATCCATGGCTACTCCAAATAATAGCAGCAGCATGCGAAGAAGGAGCACGACACCGTGTTTAGATTTGAGGTACTCCTCTACCCCATCTTGCAAGTGCCAATTAAAGGCTGCAATAGTGACAGTTGAAAATGAAAGCAAACCAATGAAAGGAAAGTTATTCTACTATTGCTCAATTCGAAATTGCAATTTTTTTGCTTAGTTGAAACCAACAAAAGCTGTGTGGGCACCATGTGGAACTCCAGTAGAGCTTCCTTCAGCAAGTAGCTATGGTGGTGGGTACAGTGATGAGGAAAATGAAGTGGTATCAAGGGCTTCAAAAATAGTTGAACTAGTTGAAAGAAATGGGAACTACATACCTGTTTCTTAGGTTTTGGCGGCAGCATGTGTTGTTATTTTAATTGTTTTGTTGCTAAAAAATTAGTACTTTGTTCATTTATGTTTTGTAGATATAACTTTTTTTTCCAGGTTGTGTATTGTATTTTGTTATTCTTTTGTTATTTTTAAAGTTTATGTCTTTTTAATGAATCTTGTAAGATTGCAATTGCCACGTTATGTTGTTTTGCTATGTTTATTCCTTTATTTGAGCACAGTTAAAGAATAAATTGGCAACCTACTTTTTGGTCAACAAAAAATTGATATGATAAAAGTAGACAAAAACAAAGCTACCTATAATAACAACATAGATCAAGCAGCATCTAAAGTATCATAATTATAAGAAGTAAAAAAACAAGTAATCAAAAATTCAAACTGACCAAAATCATATCAGAACCATAAAAAGGAAAAGAAAGCAAACAAAACCTCATCTCATAACTTCAAGAACCAAGCATCACCTAAAGCACCACGGAACTCATATAATAGCCACAAGAATATGCAAGCTATGAAGCAAGAGACAAGCTGCACTTGAAGTAATATGAGCTGCTCATATGAAAAGCAACAGAAGCTTCACAAGTTCATATAAAGCAGCAGAAGCATCACAAACCAACTGAAACTATAGTTAAAGCATCACAAATTCCAGAAACCCATATAAAGTCAATTTCATATAACACAAAAAGCTTGCACAATAATAATAAATTGCATAACAAAAGTCGCTAATATATAACTAACGAAAATGCATATTAAGACCTACAATGTTGCACCAGGAAGTTCAATTCTTTAACTTAAACATCCTTAAAAATCCTGAACAACTCAAAATAACATCATGTTAATTAGAACAAACAATAATCAAGTTTTTCATCGCTTCCTTGCTCTTTGTTTGGCTCTATCTCTAATATTGTCAAGCACTTTAGTTAAGATTACTCTTGTAGCCCTTGAAGGCTCCCTGGAAGGCACAGTTCCACTTAATAATTCAGCATTTCTTCTACCTTGGTTGGTTTGTATTTAACAGGATGAAACTATATTAGATAAAATAATGATACAAATTATCAATATATTATGAAGAAGGTGGTTGCAATAATCACTACCTGTACATGTGTTCCTTGAGGAGGCTCCATAGAGTTTACTTGATTCCTTGTATATCGTTGGCTTGGATGTGAAGAAGTAGAGGCTTGTAACTGTGCACTTGCCCCTACTTGGCTAAACTAACCACTTGCAAAGGTATTTGAAAATGCTCTTGGACATACTGGACTTGACTGAGCACTTGAAAATGCATTTGATCTTGCTACTACTGGATTTGATTGAGCAACTAATTGGGATCTAGCTACTGCTTGACTTGATTGGGCACTAGAAGAAGTACATGACAAAACATACACATATGATTCAGCTCTTGCTTGTGCGTATGCTGTTGTTGTACCCTCGCTTGCATGATGATCTGAAAAGGCTTGAGATTGGGCTACTGCTATTGCTTGGACTAAATGAACACTTGAAAAAGCTTGTGATTATGCTTGGGCTCTACTTGAAAAAGTTTGTGATTTTTCTTGTGCAAATGTTGTTGATCGAGTGCTTTTCTGCCTTAAATGGTTGTTCTCTTGCTTTTCACTTCTTTGTCTAGCTTGATTCATCTCTCTTTAGATATCTTCAGCTGGAGAAGGATTCTGTTGGCCTCCATTACTCCTCATACCCTACCATGCAAACATAGTAGATTAATATAGGTGATGTAATCAAAATATAATTTGAAACAACTTATAAGTATTCTTAAACATAAAACCTTACTCAGCTTGGAGTTAGGATGAATAAGAATAAGGTTTTTGCAACTAGTCTTATTATGTCGTATGCTTAAACACTTGGCACAAGTGTGAGTGAGTCCTCTCCTTGTTGAGGTAGACTAAACTTCATCTGTAGCCTTTCTCCTCATTTTCTTAGGCCTTCCTCTTTTTCTGTGTATGACAGGGGGCTGTAGTACTTCTTAATTAGTCTTGATGAAGTCATTTTTCCCTCTAACTCCATGTATCATATATTGATAAACTTGCAAATACTTTTTCTTCTTATAACAATTGTCTATATAATCCTCAATATCACACCTAACTTCTCTAATGGTAGTGTATGCATGTGGGCATGGATAACCATTTAACTGAAACATGCCATAAGTGCATGTTTTCATCTCCAAATTCAAAACTTAATTTCCCATAGGACACTCTACCTCAACTTCTTTGTGTCCCCACCATCTACTAAAAAACTCCTAGCAATCAACCTATTTCTATCAATTTTTGCCAATATATTAAGGCATACCTCTCCTGAGTATTTCTCCATTCCATGCCTCTTGACTTGGATTCTTGTCATCAACCTCTCTCTAATCCACTCAAACATTGAAATTATAAGCATATCCCTTGCAGTCAAAATATGACTATTAAATGACTCTGCCAAATTGTTAACTAATATATCAGACTTGCAATTAGTGGAAAAATAGGACCTTGCCCAATGAACAAGTGGCACTTTCCTTAACCATTCTATGGTTGTCTCTATACCATAATTCACCTTAGGATTTGCCTTTTCAATCTATTTCATCCAATACTCAAATTCATTTTTATTTCCTATTGTGGCTACTTTCCAAAACACTTCTTTGAAGACTGGTTTGTTATGTTTGACCTTGAAATTGGCATACATATGCCTCGAGCAAAACCTATCATCAAATGAAGAAAGAGTATTAGAGATACAAAGGCATAAAATAAAGACTTTAATGATATAAATTAACTAACCTGTGTTCACAATTTAGCATCAAAAGGTGCAATACATCCACCAATCCTTTCTGCCCGTCAGAAATAAACGTCCATCTACTATCTTCTACCCCACTAATATCAAGTAGTAACTCCTTAAGAAACCACAACCATGTATCCTTATTCTCTATTAGAACAACTGCCATAGCAATAAGTTATATATTATCATTTGCATCTCTACCTACTGCAGCTAGCAATTAACCCCCCTATACTATTTTCAAGAAACACCTATCAAGTCCTATGATGGGCCTGCAAGTAGCTAAAAATCCTTGCTTAAATGCCCTAAGACTAAAGTACATCCTATCAAAAGAAGAGATGCTTATGTCAGGATGTTTTCTCAAAATTAACTTGCTTCCAGGATTGCTATCTCTTATAGTGGCACAGTAGTCCCATAACAACTTATACTCTTCACTGTAAGCTCCTCTTATCGACTCAAGCGTACCTTCTTTAGCTTTGAACACCTTCTACTTATTGACCTCAACTTCACATTTTTTCTTGTCTTTTGCTGAAGTTTTTGCAATCTACTATTAAGATTATCCCTTACAACATTCTCAATTCTCTTAGCCAAGTATTTGTAATTGGCTAGAGAATTAGTATCCCTTCTTGCACATGTCTGCTTTCCCCTCATAGTTTTTACTTGGAATACAAGTGTGTTCATAACTTTAGATGCACGTATTCTCCAATCACATTCATGGAGGCAAATTATTGTAATCCTTGTACTCTCATTCTTCTTTATCTGTATTTCATACCCTTTTCTCACACACCAATCTCTAAGCTTCTCTCTGTATTGAGTGATTGATGCAAACTTAAGTCCCATATGCATCTCAAAATCCTTTATGTCACACCTTTCATTGAAGAATAGATCCCTAGGAACAATGTCAACCTCATCAGACAACTCCCTCAACTCTTCTTCATCACCTAGATCATTGTACCAATCTTCTTCATGATTGTAGCCATATTTTTCTTTTATTTTCTGGCCTCATTAGACACCCTTTTCTTCATTTGCTTTAATTTTTTTTATTAAATCTCTCTTTATTTGAAATTTCTTGTTAAAAATGATGTCATCATCTAATGACCTTTCAATATCTTCAAGCGCCTTACTGGGTGCATTAGACTCTTCCTCATCATTTGTGTCTAATTCTTCACTAGATTCAGCTATGTAGTCTGAATCAATAGAATCTAAGTCATCTATCCAAACTCCCTCATTTGTCCCAAAAGCCTTATCTACCCTTCTCTTGCCTTTATCAGAGGTATCTTTATTTGTTCCAAAAGACTTATCTACCTCACTCTTGACTTTTCTAGAAGTATCTTTCTTTTTGGTAGCTTGTGCTTTATGTCTCCTTTTGCTTCTTTGAGTTCTCTCATTTGGTTGATATATGTCCTCCACATGAAATTTTGATTGTGGTAAATCCTATTGAGCATTAACTGGTGAATGATAAGCATCACCAACAACATCAAATTCTGTTTCATGAGCAACACCTTCAATATACAATTCTGCTTCATGTGTAACATCCTTAGCAACTGATTGATTTGCATCAGTAGATTGATTTGCAGCATCCATAGAGTGCACCTCTGACTCATTTACATGCTTATTAGATTCTAAATCAACTTCAACTTCAGTTCTTTGATCCCTATTAAGTAACCCCTCTATTTGGTCATCTTTTTTTTCCTATAATTATTATTAAAGTCAATGCCCATAAGCAAATTTTCAATATTTACATCTTCAGTCTGCTTGTTCACTGTCTCTTGACTTAATAGTATATTTCCTTGTGTATCCATAGCTTGTAGAGGTTCACAATCTAGCTCGTCTACATAAACTGTGCAGTCTTTCAATCCTTTGAAAACATTTATGAGATCCACAATTCCTATATCTCCAAGTACTATCCTAAGTCCAATCTCTATTGATAAACCAGGAATTACAAAATAAAAGTCAACATAACCTTTTTTGCCACTACTTAGACTATACATTTCCCACAACAACTCCACATTCAAAGTGTCCATATCAACAAAATACATATATTTGTTTCCTCCTTCATACTTTACTACTAGGTGCCTAATGAAGTTGCCACCTACCTATATATAAAAATCAACCTTCTCACTACATTCAAAAAAGATAATTCTGTATTGGTCATAAAGGTCTACAATTAGGAACCACTACTATAGAAAAATAACAGAAATAATTAAAAAGTAGTGTTACATGGATTTGGGACCACTAAAAAATAGATAACTATATACAATACCCCACTACACAGTACATGAAATAATAAATCATACATATACATCTATATGTCCCCACTACAGATTCTTAGTGCATATAAATACAAAATGAATATTTAAGGCATATATGCTACATTTAGAAATTTAAGACAAAATAACTATATATCCCACCATAGATTTCTTCTTCTATCCACAAAATGACATATTTTATACCCCACAATAGAAGCATTTGGGACCACCAATTAATTGATAATGAATTGGCAATAGCCCCCCACAAATGTATTGTGTTGCCCCACACTAATTTTTTCTGCATGCCATAAAGGACGCAACTTACCAAGGCCCACAACAGAATTTTTTTTGAAAAGTAGAAAAAGAGTACAGTGATATATTCAAACATACCCAATCATTTTACAGCAATGCAAAATTAGCTATATATATTACATAAACATATAAACATTGTTTCAAAACATGCTAGCAAGGAATAACTTTAAAATTCACAAACATTGTTGAAGTCCATGAAAATATCGCAATAACAGAACAATTCCTAACTTACCTCATTTTGCAGTTTAACTCCTGTTTCTTCACAAAGTCTCCACGAATATGGTGTTTGGCACTCCTGTTACAAGTAGTCTTTAAAATTTCTTCAGATTTCACAGCACATTAAGGACGTATAGTTTCGATTAGGGTTTTCTGAGCGAAAAATGAATAATTAGTGTGGAGAAATTTTTGAACAAACTGAAATGGAACAGGGTTCTTCACTCATATATATACAAGGTAGTTTTGGTCATAACATGTTTTAATTTGTGGCTAGGTCTAAGATGGGTGCAGTAAGCTAGATTTAACTAAACACAAGGGGTGCAGATGCAATTTTGTATTTCATAGAGGGTTATAAGCCAATTTCAAATATCACAGGGGGGCGCTGTGCAATTTGGACTAACTTTTGTGATAAGGTTAGAATGCCTTAATTGCGTTTTTTATAAATTTAATTTGAGAAGTTGCTGTTAGAAACCACAACTCTTTATTTATTAGTTTTGTATATATTTTTTGTCATTCAAAGAGATGTAGATATAAACAATATTATATACATTTCATTAGGCGTGGACATAGTCAATGATGCTTTACTTTTTTATTATAAAAATTGAGAGGCGCATAATTATTTTTGTTATTTATTATTTTTATTTCTATAATAATGTATTGTATTTAATATTTTTATAATGTTACTAAAATCATGAGTAAAATATATAACTAAGTAAAAAAATGTAGCAATTAAATAAGTCGGAATATAATATCAAATAATTATAAAATGATTTTTTTAAATGTAAAAGTTTTTTGTTAAATTGTGGATAGGAATTTTATAAAAGAAAAATATAGGGATTGGAATGGGTAACCTGTGAGGGAGGAAATGACTAAATTTATACTTTTGATAAGAAGGATTCCTATAGAATGATCAAATGAGAATTTTCATTTCTAAATTATACCAACTATGCATTAAATGTACTTGTGAATGTCTATTCATTCTTGCCTCATTTATACATACCACTCATATCATAAATGTATATTATTTTTTTTATCAAGATAATTAATTAAAAATCAAATACACTAGACATATATTCATGAAGATTGTTGGTTATGCAATGTAAATAATGCAAACTATTACGGAACTGCACGTGTCACAATAGGTAATAAAGTGATGAGACAAGTGTCAATCCTATGAACTAAATTATTCACTACTAATTACTAATTTATCAAACTTGTTCTATTCAAATAAAAATCAATTGCATAGGAATTACAACATGGCAATAAGAAAAAAGTGTATTAATTAGGATTTCTACTAGGATATAGAAGCCTAAAATTATGATTTCATTAATTGAATGAGTTGATTACACAATTTTCTCCCTATGAAATTAACAAGTTATTAGTCTTGAGTTATATGCAATTATAAGGTTCTTCTGAATTATCCACAATCAAATCCCTAATTTATTTAATTCACTATATTCCTATGCGAATTAACTAAATCGTGGATAAGGTTATACCACTCAACTAACTCCCTAGGGTAAGCAGTTATATTCCTATCCTACTCACAAATTAATTAATTCATCAATTTGAACAATTAATCTTAAGATCTTCTATTGTCAATCAATCCATAGATTCTCTTTTCCAAAACTCCTTTAGAGTTTAAAGATTCACTTGATTGTTGATTAGACAATCAAATAGAAAAATCACACAATAGAAGAAATAACCTTAAGTGCTACTAATTTCATGGAAGAAAATCATGCATCAATCTATTCAAAAAAATCCACAATAATCCTAGAATAACGAATTAATTCATGATTGAATTGTCAAACAAATCATGAACAAAATGAAACATCATCTCAAATCCAAAATTAAAAAGAAAATCAAAGAGAGAAGAAGAAACTCTATTCCTAGATGAATCTAATCTTCACTTTGTCTTCGTCCGAATCCCAAATTCTTGTGATACTTCTAATCTCCAAAATAACAAATCCAAAATTGGTCTCTCATTTAAGTGTCTGAAATGTCTATTAACAATTGATTAAAAAAGTCTTCTAATTAGAATATGACTCAAATAAATAAAGACCCTTCTGCTCGTCCTTAATTAGATTATTAGGTGTCATCTTTCTACTAGCATTCCCACCAACTTGTGTCAATTTGTTCCTATTTGCAATTTTTCTACTTATATTCCTACAATTTCAAATTTTCATCAATTAGGAAAGGAATTATAATTTTTTAAATAAGAAAATTATTTGTTATGTCCTAAATATAATGTTAAAATTAATACTAATAGGGACTTAACAAATAACCCCAAACTTAGTATGTTGCTTGCCCTCAAGCAACACAAAGAAACTACTAAAAGACACTTAAAGAAAAATAAATCAACACTAAAATGCATGTACAAAAACATAACTTCTTTTTGCTACTCTTAAAACTACTTCAAAGCTATGCTTGTAGTCAAACACAATTGCGATCTAATTTCACTATGCACAAATAAACAGATACAATGTTCAAATGAATCCCCCGTCTATGTGTGTGTGATTTCTCTAGAAGTAGTTACTAGCAATTTGGATTAATTTATGTACAAGTACAAGACTCTATTCTAATACTACATAGGTTTGTTTTTCATCTCTATCTCCACTAATATAGAATACACTCAATAAAGGATCGTTTAGGACTTTCAGAGCTTGTAATATAGGCTTGGGTAAATGTAGGAAAGATATGGATAATACTGACTCAATACTCACAGCACTTGTTCATCATCACCTTTTAACATTCCCCCAAACTTATTGAACGATAATGCTCAATTTCTTCCTTTCTCCCTTTTTTATTTTTTATTTTTTTGGTGCTCATGCCACTACGCATTTTTTTCATCCCTTTTTTTTGAATTTATTTATTATTTATTTTTATTTTTGAAAGGGGAAGAAAATCAAACTCATGGGTACTATACTGTTTGTTCCTATCTTCATGAGAGCTTCAAATAGATCTAACAAAAAATTGTGGGATTTATTTGGTAGGATAATATGTTTAGGCTAGCTATTGAGTTTGGTGCCAAATAAAAAAAATACTTTAAAAATAGGCTCAACAGGGAATTTTAGGGATATAATATCATTTGGTAGGTTTGAAAGGCTCAAATAGGTCAAAGATTGCATAAGTCATTTCCCTTATTTGAGTATTTTCTAAAATTTTGCCTCGATAGGAAATCAAACAAATTCTAGAGTTCAAAGTATTATCTATGTTACTCATGCATAAATATCCTCCAAATTAAACCAACAACTAAAAGTAAGGGAGTGAGTACTCAAAAATATGGGATGTCATACTAACATTGCTTCTACTTCCATCATCACACAATTATAATTTTCCATGAAACGAAAAATTAAAAGAGTAATATCTATGGATTCAAAAAATTTATGAATTTTTGTACATACAGGAAATAACAGAAAATAATGAAAACAAAGGACTAAGAACTGACTCACAAAGCATCCCCCAAACTCAAGGAGTACTTTGCCCTCAAAGTACTAACATTATCATGATAGAGAAAGTAAGAAAATAAGAGACACTAATATGAAAAATGATAAACATAAAAATAAAAATAAACAAAAAAGAAAAGGAAGAAAATATACCTTGATTAATTGACGGTGTCATTGTCCTTCTCAATCTCCAGGGGTGAAATTGCAACAGCAATGTAAGGATGTGATAGTGGTGAGGATTATTAACTCCAAATAAAATTACTCCTGGTAATACCTAAAGAAAATCAAGAAATTTCAATCAATATATCAATATCCAAAAATTTAATTCAATTGGCATCCAAATATCCACTACTTCATCTCAACAATCAATTAATTATTTATCAAATAATCTCAAATAAACAACCATTAGATTTAAATTATTCAACAAATAATGTAACTAATTCTAATATCTCAAATAAACAAAATAGGCCTTTATCAATAATAAATACCTACAAATTCAAATCAATTGAAAACACTAATATATCCAAAATATGCTAAAGGGGAAGTGATGAGAATTGTGGTGTAGGTGGGTTTGTTTGAGAAAAAGAAGATTAATAAAAAGAGTGGAGAGAAAGAAAAAGGAAAATAAGGAAAAAGGAAAAAAAATTGAAAAGAAAAAGAAAATAGAGAGAGAAGGAGAGATTGGGGGTAGGGGTGTGGATGGTGGCAGATTGCTACCCACTTTGTCTTTTTCTATTTTTTTCTTTAAAAGATGCTTATGCAGGGATGCAAATTAGTTGCGCCTTAGCACAAGTGCTTCTAGAATCTAGACACCCAAAATTTTGGGTGTCCAGGCTTTGCAACTCAAGCAAGAGTGCAATTAAATTGTGCTATAGCGTGGGTTGTGGGCCCAAGTTTTCCCTTGTTGTTTTGTAAAAACACAAAAAAAAACATAATAATAATAATAATAATAATAATAATAATAATAATAATAATAATAATAATAATACCAAAAAAATACTAAAAAAATTTTAAAAAAAGCAATTAAAAACTTGAGTTGCCTCCCAATAAGCACTTGATTTATAGTCTTCGGCTGGACTTTTCGAGCTTCACTTGATGTTGATTAAGGTAGTTGTGGATTGTTGATGATCAAATCACTTCGCCAATAGTGATTGATTCTTTTCCTATTTGCCTTAAACCACCCTCTTGAACCAATTTCTTCCAACTCTATCATTCCATGTGGAAGGATTTCAATGATGCGAAATAAGCCCAACCATCGTGATTTTAGCTTTCTTGATAAGCACTTAAAACGGGAGCCATATAATAGTACCTATTTACCTTGCTCTAATTTGTCTTTCCAAATTTTTTGATTGCTCCTATATTCAATCTTTCCTTCATATGACTTGACTTTTTTATTCACCACATTAATTGCAAAATACTTGTCAATGTCCTAAGAAAAATCAAATGCTTTAAACACATTAAAAGTTACCTTTTCATCTTAGACCCTCATGGTTAGCTCACCTTTTTGCACATCTATTATAGTCCTATTTGTTGCCAAGAATGGTCTCTCAAGAATGATTAGAACTTTAGTATCCTCCTCCATTTCCAACATAATAAAATCTACAGGGAAAATAAATTTATCAACCTTCACTAATACATCTTAATTATTCCCTTAGGATACTTGAATGCTCTATCCACAAGTTGCAAGGTTACACTAGTTGGCTTGATCTCTCCCAATCCAAGTTGCTGGTAGATAGAATGTGGCATTAAATTTATTCTTGCTCCCAAATTGCAAAGTGCTCTTCCAAAAAATTTAGTACTAATTTTGCATGGTATGGTAAAACTCCCAGGATCCTTCAGCTTCGGAGGTAACTTCCTTTGGATGATTGCACTGCATTCCTCTACGAGAGCCACTGGTTTAAGTTCACTCAAATGCCTTTTCTTAGATAAATTCACTTTCATGAATTTTACATAACTACGCGTTTATTCTAAGGCTTTAGTAAGTGAAATATTTATGTGGAGTTTCTTGGAAACATTCAAAAATTATTGAAATTTCTTGTCTAATTTTTGCTTCTTAAGCTTTTAAGGATAGGGTAGAGGTAGTTTGATAGGATTAACTTCTTCAATTTTTTGCTTCTCATCATTTCCCTTCTCAACTAGTGACTTTTCTTCCAATTCCTCTAAAGATAGAGGGACTCTATGAAATTCTTGCAACTCTATACCATTCCTCAAAGAAACGGCTCTACATTGTTGCTTGCCTTCTCATTTAAGATTTATCTTCGTATCATTTGGTAAAGTTCCTTGTGGTCTCATACTCAATGCACTGGCTACCTGGCCCATTTGTGTTTCTAGTGTTTTCATTGAAGTTAATTGACTCTGAATTGTTGCTGATTGATTCTGAATTGTTGCTTCAAATTTTGTTGTGAACTGCATAAAAATCTCCTCTAATGATGGCTTTTTTTCTTAAGTTGGTGGCTTTTTTTGTTGCTAGAAGCCTGGTGGTAGAGGTTTAGGGCTTGAAGTTTGTCGTTGGTTATTACTCGAAGAAAAATTGGGGTGTTGTCTCCATCCAGGATTATCAGTATTTGAATATGGATTATTTTGATTCCTATTGAAGTTCCTAACAAATTACACTGATTCCAAAGTATCCTGACACTGATCACTCTAATGAGCATCTCCACAAATATCGCAAGTAATAAATTGACCTTCTACTGCTTGAACTTGTTACACTGGCTGGGCTATAATATTTACAAGCACGTCCATCTTCTTTGTTAAAGCTTCTAACTATGCAATCAAAGATGTAGTAGTATTTACCTCATAGATTCTTGTAGTTTTCTTTGGTTGATTAATCTCTTAGTTGGCCACTGATAATTGTTTGCCTCCATCTCTTCAAATAACTCAAATATTTCCCTAATCATTTTCCACATAAGTGTATCTTCTAAAACAGCATCAACTATTCCTTTTGTTTGTGCAGTCAATCCATTGTAGAATGTCTGCACTTGAAGCCACTTTCTCAATCCATGATGAGGGCATTTTCTAAGCATCTCCTTATATCTTTCCTATGTCTCATAAAATGTTTCCTAATCCAATTGGACAAAGGAAGTAATTTTATTCCTTTGTCCAATTTGATTAAAGGACAAAGCAAATCAATCAAAGATGACAAACAACTCTTTGTTTTGTCCTTTAATGAAAATAGAAATAACCCCAATTGGATTGCATCATTAGAAACTCAATTATACTTGAAGGTATCACAAATCTCCAAAAATGAGCTAGATGAGCATTTGGATCTTTTGTTGGAGACCCCCCCAACTGTAGTGAACTCTGTCTCATCCGAATGACAACAAACTTGATCTTAAAATTATTGGCCTGAACAGATGGTCTAGCAATTCTTGTTTGAAAGCCTTGAATTTGTTGGATAACATAATCCCCCAAATATCCATCTTCTTTTGCCATTTCTATTGCATCCTTGTTTGTTCGAAATAAATAAAAAAATAAATAAGTAAAAAAATTGAACTAAAACTTATCATTGAAAATTAATATTAGTAGAAATAAAATAATTTTAGTTCATCGGCAACGACGCCAAAAACTTGTTGGTTATGTAAAGCATATAATGCAAACTATTACGCAAGTGCACGTGTTACAATAAGTAATAAAGTGATGAAACGAGTGTCGATCCCATGAGGAACTAAATTATTTGCTACTAATTACTAATTTATAACAAACTTGTTTTATTCAAATAAAAATCAATAGTATAGAAATTAGAACTAAACAAATGACAATAAGAAAAAAGTGTACTAATTAAAATTTCTATCAGCATATGGAAACCTAGAATTATGATTTTATCAATTGAATAAGTTGATTACATAATTCTTTCCCTGTGAAATTAAGAACAGGTTATTAGTCTTGAGTCTTATGTAATTACGGGGTTCTTCCGAATTACCTGCAATCAAATCCTTAATTTATTCAATTCACTATATTTCTATGTGAATTAACTAAATTATGGATAAAATTGTACCACTCAACTAACTCCCTAGGGCAAGTAAGTACATTCCTATCCTACTTACAAATTAATTAATTCATTAATTTGAACAATTAATCCTTAGGTTTTCTATTGTTAATCAATCCCTAGATTCTCTTTTCCAAGACTCCTTTAAGGTTTAAAGATGCACTTGATTGTTAATCAGACAATCAAATAGAAAAAGCATACAATAAAAGAAATAATTTTAAGTGCTTCTAATTCCCTGGAAGAAAATCATGCATCAATTTATTCCAAAGAATCCATTATAATCTTATAATAACGAATTAATTCATGATTGAATTGTCAAACAAAACATAAATAAAATGAAACATCGTCTTAAATTCAAAATTAAAAAGAAAATCAAAGGAAGAAGAACAAACTCTGTTCCTAGACAAATCTGATCTCCACTTTGCTATCATCCAAATCCCAAATTTTCACAATGCTTCTAATATTCAAAATAGCAAATCCAAAATTGGTCTCTAATTTAAGTATCCAAAAGGCCCATTTATAATTGATTAACAGAGTCTTCTAATTAGAATATGACTCATAAATAAAGATTCTTCTTCCCATTCTTAATTTGATTATGAGGTGTCATCATCCTGATGGCATTCCCACCAACTTGTGTCAATTTATCCCTTTTTGCAATTTCTCTACTTGTATTCTTGCAATTCCAAATTTTCATCAATTAGCAACGGAATTATAATTTTTTAAATAAAAAAATTATTTGTTAAATTATATTAAAATTAATACTAATAGAAATTTAACAAAGATAAAACATAAAATACATATTGATAGAGTTGAGATGCATAATAAAACATGAAATGGACAGAACGATCAAAGTGCTCGTTTTGAGCCCTTTGACAGCACTCCTGTCGGCAAAGCCCATGGGAATTTTTGGCTATTCAATTCCCCCTTCCACCAAGGGACAAATACTATTTGCCTGCTTTTCTGTGATCAGCAATCCCACTCATCTGACACCAAAAGTTGTTGATAATGAAACGTTTGCGACATCAACAAAACTTTTTGGGTGGAATCTTTTACTGGGAATCAACAGTATTGGACAAGTGGAGATAGAATTGGGAAAAATTGTCATAAAGCTTTTGCCAGAAAGGTTCAGAGAAAGGGACAAGCATCTTGTTTTTGGCCTATTCAATGAGTTTATATACAGATGATAAGAAAACATATATGCTTCAGCAGCTGTCCCATATGCTTATAATATTTATGTATCTTTCTCTTTTTCCCTGGCAATGAATTCTCATCCCACAATATATAGATTTTTGGTGTTTGTTTATGTCCGGGACCTGATGCCAACATGCATGGCGGGCTTTTCCCATTTGATATATATACTTGCTATATTGGAGAGAAATTCTGATGCTTTTTTATTATTTTTATTTAACATATAAAATGTCCAAACTACTAATATTAATAATGAGCTTTAAGAATTAAGAACACTACATGTGATCAGGATAGTTAGATGCAGGATCAGGATTTGACATTTTGTTCCGCTCTGTACTCTGTGAAAGTGAGATGCCAACCATCATTTCAAAGCAAGAATTGGATGCTAAAACTGTGAGAACCATTTATCATTCATCATTCATCCCCTCCCCCCACTTAGTAGATGCTGGTGGCTGGTTAGAGTAGGATAAATGTAGAAGAAACATATTGACTCACGTGATAAATTCTAAACAAAGCAACACAGGAGATGCTTACGAGAGAAACTTAGCTGTCGACATCAAGACTTGAGATGCTCACGAGAGAAACTTAGCGGTCGACATCAAGACTTGAGCCACTTTCTTCATTGGTATCATACAGAGATATATGCTCAGTTTCTCTGTTCATCCTGTACATTGATTCCCAGAAAATGTTTTGGATTTCTCGGAAAGTTAGTAGTATAAAGAAAGACAATAGGAGAATATGCATTAAACAAGTGTTGAAATTTGTAGATTGAAGCCCTCTCAAGAGTAAACTAAGTCTTTATATAATAGGGATGTCTCCACCACACTTTGCTCTTTGAGTCACAGAGGAAGTTCAAGCACGGAGCTAAGATGAAGAGCTTGGCCAAATGGTACCCTGTTATAGCAATGTTAGTAATTGATCTGGCCTTCGCTGTTAGTAATATACTTCTCAAAAAGATTGTCGGTGATGGAATTGATCGTTTGGTCTTCATAACTTATCGCCAGTTGATATCTGCAATATTTTTATCCCCATTAGCGTACTTTTTAGAAAGGTTGGAATTCTGTACCTTGTTTTTCTTCATATGATCAATGAACTACCTCTCTGCAGTTGTTAACTTATGTTACTTATTTATCATATGAAAGCTATGTAATCAATCTTATTCTTAGTTCTTTTTTATTTATTTATTTTTAATTCCAGATGTCTCAATACTAAAATGGAAGAATTTCACTTGCAGGGAAAGGAGGCCTAAGCTCACATTAAGCATATTATGTCACCTTTTCATTAGTGCAATTATTGGGTCAGTTGGAACGAGTGGATTTCTGATTCCCCACTCAATTATGGAAGTAATCCTCAGATAATTCTGAACTACTGTAACATGATTTTGTAGGGCATCTGTAACACAATATCTGTTCCTTCTCGGTATAGAATATACGTCTGCAACTTTCTCATGTGCCTTCCTCAACATGGTTCCTGTAGTCACATTTTTAATGGCTTTACCATTCGGGTACGTAGACAATTCATCTCTTTGTTTTTTTTCCTCCCTCTGGTTCTGCTAGATTCACCCCAAGTGAAATTCACTATTATCCCATTCTGGTGCAGTTTAGAGACTGTAAACATAAAATACAGTAGTGGAAGAGCAAAGGTGCTTGGCGCATTAGTGTGCCTTGGAGGTGCCATCCTATTAACTGTTTACAAAGGAATACCTTTATTTCACTTTTCTGACCCACAATCCATTGCTCAATCCGTGGAACAACATATCAAGCTGAACTCACACATTGGAAAAGAAAGATGGGCTATTGGTTCTGTGGCCTTGTTTGCTGGAACACTCTGCTGGTCCTCATGGTTCCTTCTTCAAACAAATATTGGAAAGAGATATCCCTGCCAATACTCTAGCACTGCCATCATGGCTTCCTTTAGCGCCCTACAGTCTGCCACCTTAAGTTTGTCCATGGACAGGGAACTTTCCATCTGGACTTTGAAGAGAAAATTTGACATCTTGATTGTCCTGTATGCAGTAAGTATACCCTCAACCATACTTACTAGAAGTTTTTTGAGGAAGGTTGGCTTCTAAGTTTCTTTGGACCGTATGACTTATCATTCTAATGTTCTAGATTAGCGAAAATAGTCAAAACACAGCAACATCCACAGAGAACAAGCCAGATCACATGCTTAACTAATTTGCTGGTCATTTTGATGATTGAAAACATTGTTCTTTGACGTCATGTGCATAAAAATGAACAGTGTTCTAATGCAGGGGATGATGGGATCAGGGTTATGCTTCGTGGGAATGTCATGGTGTGTCAAGAAAAGAGGGCCTGTCTTCACTGCAGCCTTCAGCCCCCTTGTGCAGATAATGGCAGCAATGTTTGACATTCCGGTCTTACATGAACAACTTCATATTGGAAGGTGATGTCAAAAACTTGCTTTGAAAACTTCTTGGTTGTTGTTTTACTAACTTGTGTCTTAATCACTTCCCTCATTTCCATGCATCAAACAGTTTAATAGGATCAATTACTGTTATTTCTGGATTGTACATTCTGTTGTGGGGTAAGGACAAAGAGATGCAAAAGCAAGACACGAAATTAGTCCAAGAAATGGAAGAGATAAAGGACCAAGAGCCAGAGTTCCAAGCAGTAAAAATATTAGTTGAACCAGACCTTCCATGATATCAACCCGTTTTGCTGTGTTATTTCAGTTTAAATTCTACTCTCCTATTAGCCTTTTCCTTTTGGTGGTTCCACTTCTTTGCACAACACTGTGCAGGCAAATGTTACAAGAATGCATAGGTTTAGCAATTATCATGACCAATTTCACAAACTTTGTAACAATTATAACAGATTAAGCAGATTTTGCTTAATTTTGAACCAGAAATGAATGCTCTTTATTTCAAGAGTATGAGGGAGAATCGGTGCATCAATTTATGTAAGACAAGTCTAGATTCCATCTACATTTGGTCATAGACAACAGATGGAATAACTCATCCACAAGAAAGTAGCTGGCTAAGGAAGGAGAATCACATGTTAATAGAAGGCATATCCCTTTCTCACAGCCTCCAGAACTTTTTATCTGAACTCTATCGTGTAAGATGATCTGCATAGTCTAGATTATTTTGACACTTTAGAATCTTCATTTTGCCTCCAAAAGAGAAAAACAGGAAAAAGGAAAGGACCTACCATGATATAGTTTGATGATAAAATATACCAATACCAACCTTTAAAAAACTGTTCTTTGAATTTTGATGAAGATGATAATTGTTTCCTATAGTTGTCCTAATTAACTTATAGATTTCTAGAACGTGACAGGAGATTAAAAGATGGGAGATGTTGTATAATTTTGTTCTTTGCTTTTGTAGCAACTATATGCTACCCATGTCATTATTTTCTACAGTCCCTTTAATTCTGGAAAACAATACTTCCAAACTGTTGGTAATTAACACAGTGACTTAAAGAGGAAGCTGAATCTGAAAAAATATTATTGGTTACTTTTGTAATTAATCCACAATAAGCGGGAAAAGAACAAGAAATGGCGGCAGAAATCGTCCTAGTAATGCCAAATTTTGAGCCCGTTGTGTAGCTTTCTATAAGCACCATGCCAACATATATTTCCATTATTTATGAAATGTCAAAATAGATTAATAATAATAATTTCAGAACAGCAATCACTAGGAGCAAGGAACTTAGAATGAGCCAGCATTGTTGCAAAGGATAGATTATTGCAACTAGTATCAAATTCAAACCATATTAAAGCACAAACTGACACTTAGGGAAAGAAAATCAGCTTGATGCCCATTTATTCATTAGTACTTGACGTATCATCTGGCCGATGCATGTTAACCGATCCTTAATAATTTCAGCTTCTCTCGCTGTCGCTAGTCTTGTCTGAATGTTCAATCTGGTGGTCACTTTTGGAGCTTCCCCTCGTATTCTTCCTGCCCTTCTTTCCATGCTTGGGAAGGTCGCTCTGTTGGACGTAATCTGAGATGTCCAAATGGACGCCTGGATCCTTAGTTTTGTAGCTACCGCCAAACATGATTGAATTGTTGATGGCTTGGAAGTTGCTATTCACATAGGTAGCCAAGTCTTCCTGTTCCGGCAGGGATAAACCTTGAGGGCCGGCCGGCTTCTCATCCATTTCACCACGCATGGTGGCTCCTATGTTGCTGCCGGCCAATGTGATGATCCTGACTCCTTGATCATCGCCATCATCCTGATTGCTTGAGCCTCCGGATTTCTGAGAACGGTGGAGGCTGCTGAGGCGACTGGTGAGAGCAGAGATCAATCCTCTAACCTCTTGGTCAAGATTCTTTTGCTTCTCGCCGTCATTCAAGGTGGTTGATTCTGGAGCCATGGGTTTGGATGAAGAGGAACTAAGATATGACTTGGATTTAGTTCAGGCCAGTAAGATATGACCTGGATTTAAAGAAGAGCTGCAGAGGATGCTGTTGGAAGGAATCAACTAAAGACTCTAAAAGGCAGATCTAGTTCCTTGCTTGTATTGCAATGCAAGGATATCTTTAATAGCTACCAGTGTTGGGAGAAGAAGCAAGGCATTGCTTGTGGAATGGTTCATCTTAAAAGGATGAAATTCAGGTTTCTTTTTGTGTACGAGAAAGTAAAGGCCCTTCAGCTTGGGACTTAAGAATCCAAAAGCACATGGATGAGCAATGAACTTTTGCCACAATTAAAAAGCTTTCCTACAAACTAATGAAAGAATTCCTCAGCAATGGGTAGTTTTCTTTAACTGTTTTCTTTTAGGAAATGGGGTGTACCCGTATCATCCAAGTGACTACAATAACTCAACGAGCTCACAGATTGTTGTCGTTTTTTTAAGCCATTTGTAGTCCATGCAATATGCATGTTTTAAGTCCTCATTCTCAAAACCAAAACTCGAAACGACACCAATCAGGTTTAATATGCTCTTTAGGAATCTTTCCCATGCAAGCACAGAAACCTTAGGATTCACTTAAAAATATCAATGAATTCTTCCAATAACTATAACTTTAAAACAGCTATTGGTGTGTAAGAGAAACCAAGTAAATATTGAGCTTGGACTTGTTATCAGAGAACTGCTACTTTTGGTGTCATTTCTAAAGTATTTTTCGTTTTGAAGTGACAAAAATGTGTTTGGCAATTGAATTTATGGAAATGATATTTACATTCCATTGAAATATCCTAAACTAAAATTTTCTTCCCCCGACACTTCTAGAAAATACAAATACGTAATCGTGGCGTTCTAACATCGGAAGTGCCCTTCTAAGAGAACTTCTCAAAATTTGTTAGTTTGAAGCAATATGCAAACTTATCTTTACCCTTTATTTGTTTCTCTAGACATAAAAATGATGATCAGATGTAGACTATGAGTAATTGGTACTACATTTGTATGAGTTTCACATGTAAAATAAATTATATTAAAAAATTTCTTCCCTTCAATTAAATAAAACCTTCTTAAATCATCATCAGGCACACTAAGTTAAAGTATCTATCTCGCCTCAAAACTTAGAATTCTGACTTTGATCTCACCAGCTGAGCTAACTACCCACAGCCATCCAAGAGTTACAAATTCACAAATTAATTAATTAATATTGGTTTTAAGGAATTCCTTTCTAAAACATGAAAGCCAGAGAGGAAATTCTGCTTCTCATTGTATTCAAGATACCAGATGCAGAAGGCCTAATGCTAGGGAAATCACAAATGCATATCGCTGAGAGTGCTGCCATGGCTCTAGCTTCTTCCAAGTCAACCTCCTCGGCAAGGCCTGGATCCACCATTTCGGCCACCTTCTCCATATCTCTCAGCATCGGTTCAGCCCTTGTCGTCAATCTCTCTCCATTCTGCGGATCGAAAGCTGCAAGACCAGTTATGAGTTCCAAAACAATGACACCAAAGCTGTACACATCATTCTTCTTGGAAGCAAGCCCCGTTCTCAGATAGACAAGATCAGCGTAGCCTGGAGATCCCATCATCATCCTTCGATTAATTCTCCACATTCTTGAGTTTGAATGATCTTGGGGCACTGCACTTGAAAAAAATCCCATCTTTGCGGACCCGAAATCGCATAGCTTGCAGTTTTGGTTGCCGTCCAGTAGTATGTTTGAATCTTTAATGTCACCATGGACGATTTGCAGGCTGCATTTTTCGTGGATATACTCTATGGCTTGAGCTAGTTGGAAGGCAATGGCCATGCGTCTTTTCCATGGAATCAACGTGTTTGATCCGTGAAGTTTTTCTTGCAGATTGCCGTTGGGGACATGCTCCAGTATCAATACGCCTTCTTCTGCATATAATCAACAAGAAATGATCAAAATTGAAGACCAGCGAGTTTAAAACAGAACAAGTGATCAAAGGTTATTAATTTGGTACCTCGATCGTCACAGTAGCCAAGCAACTTGACAATATTTTCATGGTGGAGACGAAGCAATATGTCCAGTTCTTGCCTGTAAGCCTGATGGAGACGCTGGCTGCCGCAATGGATTTTAACGGCGGCCCTGGAAGAATCCTGGAATTGAGCAAGATATACAGTGCTAAAGCCTCCATATCCAATGACGAGAGAGAAATCCATGGTCAATCTCTGAATTTCATCCCAAGATAACCGCATTATTGACCAACTCCCGTTAGAACTATGCTTGTAAGCGGTAGTGGTTCTATCTCCATTGTTCTCATGTTCAAGATCAAGGGCGGCAACCCTGTCGGCGGCCACTCTTTTCCGTGCGAGTTTGAATCTGAGAAACTTCACCAGACCCATCGCAAGTACTTCATTAATCACTTGAAATCCAATTAATGTATGGAGTGGTTACAAAAGGAAATGGATATTAGGAGGGAGGCCTGCGGTGGAGCTGAACCTGGAGTAGGACCATTGTTACTTTTCTGGAAATGACGAGGAAGGTCGACGAAGAAAAATAAAAGAAATTGTGATTGTAGCATCAAACAGTGGAAAAAACGTGATAAGATGGAGGAATAATAGCACCGCCATGGAAGGTGAGGTCCCATGCATGGGATCGATGACCCTGTCCCTACAGACAAATGGATGGCTTCTCCCATCCCCCGTGTGGATTTTTTGACTAATCGGGGAAGGTGAGCCCCCGTGCACAGAATCATATTATGCTTTCCGATTTTCAACAACCACCACCACTGATGTTATTACTAAAAGCTTTTTGGTGGCTGCTTTACTTGTCTAATTCAACCGACGACTCCATGTTTTAAATGTTAGAAACACAAAATTTTGTAGATTCTGCGTACTCTGAATTGCCGGTGTTGGTGTTGGTGTTAGTGTTGGTGTGTATATTAATTGAAATGGCGGGATCCCGGTTTCTTTTTTCTTTTTCTCTTTTATAGTTGAGGTTAAAATTGAATTTTTTGTCTTTTGAAATAAATTTGTTCTTCATTGATGCTCGCTTTAATAGTAATCACCTCCTAAAATATAATCACCAACTTTTTCAAGTGATAACAACACTATGAATCATGCGAAGCGTAAAGTAAAAATATATTAAACTCTTGTAAAAACTTGAACTAAGAATGATGTGATAATGCGATGAATACTAAATTGATGAAATGGGCGATCTCAAAGTCTTTCTATAGTTGTTGAAAAACTGTATTCTAGCAGACACATCCATTAATGCGATAGTTGCTAACTGATTGGTTCATTCCAATACTTAATTAAAAGTCTCTCCAAATGCTTTACCCAGCAGATGTTTAATTTCTATCCACTTATGCCACGTATTATAATCTTGGTGGTCTCATGTGTCCATATCAGAATGGAAGGAGACAAAATAAAAACAGTACCCGATCCTCTCCACCTGTCTTACTACAACTGGTCTTTATTTGTATGTTAAGTTGATTTTCAACCTACCCCATCTTTACTTTAAAGAAAATAAATATAATAATATCCTATACCATCATCAATCAAAGTAATAAATACTATTTTTTTTTTTTACCTTTAGTTCATAAGTTTCAAATCATAAATATTACCGTAGGAGAAGTCATCATTCACCCAACCGAGTGAAAGGAGTTTTAGCCTTCTTAGCTTCAACACAAATCTCATATTCATGCTTAGATTCGATTTTAGTTGGAGATAATATCTCCAACTTCGTTAATCTATGTAGAGTGTTAAAAATTCACCTGTTTTAACAGGCCATAAATCAGAATACTTACTCATTATTTCTATAGCTTTGATTATAGGCATTATACAATTATTTTGAATATTCCATCTCTATATATCATTTGCCTATAAGTAAAAACTACCTATTCTTGTCGGACTCAACACTAGGGATTTTCTATGTTCCTAATCATTTTATTTTTACTTATTATCGTGTAGATATTTTATTGTCATCGATTTACAAACAATTGAATATCCACCTTAGAATGTGTTTGTTCTAAAAATAAATAACATTTAATCAAATAATTTAATATTTATATTGTTCTCTTTGAAATTCCTTATTTATCCTTTGTTCAAAATTTTATTATTCTAAAACTACCCTTTGTTTGAATAAAATATTCAAAATAATTTAATTTTTTAAAATTATTTAAATTTTTATTCCTCCACAACTCCTATTCTCCAAACTCTTCTTTCTTCTTATATCCATTGTCCACTTTCGTCACAATCGTGCTGTCGAGTCCCTCCCTTCTCCTCTGACCAAACCCCCATTAATCCATCAAGTGCAGGCTAAAAAATCTCAAAACTATTTCTCCAATATAATTCTCCTCATCGAATCTCATCGTATTGTTGCAATCCCATATCATTTATCTACATTCAGTTTTTTTTTTTTGCCTTACCTTTAATCTCCCAAACCCGTCAAGAAACAAAGAATAAAGCCTCCAATTTTTGCGCTATCGCCAAGAATGAGATTCAATGTTGTATTGATTTCTGGAGGTGTTTCTCAATTGTTAAGTATGGCGAACCAATTTTTTCTACAAAATTTCAGAACTTCATTTTACGATCTTGTGGATTACTTTATAACACTATTTTGCAATAAATGACTATTAACCTGGTCTAATGCATGACCCCTGCCTTTTTTCCATGATTTGTAGGTTCTTCTTAATTTGGTGGCAACAACTATGTAGTGTGTGAATACACTACAATAAATTACATTTCTCTAACATTATTTTTGATTTTGACGGTTAATATAAGAAATTAATTAATGATTTTAATCATAAAATAAGAGGCAAAAAAATTTAATTTATTAAAGATAAAATCATAATTAATATATATCAATCCAAACGATTTAAAGAAGAATTTTCAATTAAAAAACTATCAATTTTTTTAATTTTATAAATCAAAAGTAATTTAGGAAAATTTAATAAGTCAACAGTGATTTAGTCAAAAAATTAGTTATTAGGTTTCTATTTGAATAAAAAGTTGATGGAATGTGATGCAGTTGAAAGTTGCTTATAGAGAAAGGGGTTTGTATTTTCGAATGAATCGACTAGGGAGGTCAAGTACTCAAAGTTGTATATATTTTGGGGCTTGAAATCTGCAACCACAACACACGTTAAGCTAGCCGACGTACTCCCGGCTAAGGCACTCCAACGCTCAAATTAGTTCTAGTTGAGATGTGAAGATCGAATAAAATATAGAAAGTGTATAAAGTTTATAGCGTATTAGGTATTCCCTTGAGCGTAGTTGAGTATGAAGTATTTATAGCCTTCTCCAGGCATGATTTGACCCTAGTGCCCTTATCAAATGTACTGACTTTTGTCTTTACCAGGGGGTTGGTGGTCATTCCATGTGCAGATCTCAATATTGCTCCAGGTGGCTAAATCTCTCATTTTTCTAGATAAACAATACGTTTGGAGGCACCTCTCTGCCAAAAGTGGTAGCAGGATTGGCAGAGTTGGTAGCAAGGTTAGCAGAGTTGGTGGTAGCAGCTGTACCAATTGTCATGCATCATTAATGCAGAGGCATGTAGTCTGTCAGATTAATAAATGCGGCAGAGATTTAAGTTAACGTTGGAGTGGGTCTTGAGGTCGATACATGTCGACCAGACCTGACTATTGAAACTTTTAGAGTGGCCTTGAGGTCGATGCGAGTTGACCACGAACCCTACCAAGTGAGATTGATACCGATCGACCAAATAGACTTAATGTTGGGCCTTTTGGGCTATCTCACTTGATGTTGGGCCTACTAGGTTATCCCATATTATGAGTCCCCCCAACTCACGATCCTGATCAAGCTTGTCGATGAGAAAGAGCAGGGAGTTTATATTCAATTATGGCGGTTACCATGCTCGACTAGGATTTTTGAATCCTCAACCTAGGTTTTTAAACTGCCGACCAGGGTTTGAGGTAATTTCTCTACATTAAATGCGGCTATTAGTGCGCAGAATACCAAGCGTACTGGGGGTAGGCTATCATCATAACAATTACTTGGATTCCCACACACGAATGTATAAATAGGAGGATAATCGACTCCATTTATACTTTTGCTGTCTAAACTTTTGGTCGAATTGCTATCTTTAAAGCCTTTCAAGCTCTCGTGCGCTTTGCCTTTCTGAGATTTTCATTGCAAGTGCCTTTGTTGTTCTTGTTCTTTGCTACCTTTCATTTATAGAAGCTTGTCTACCAATCCAGATTCTGTTAACCCTAGGTCAGAGAGTATGGCCTATGGGGGAGAGATGGGGACAGAGAGTGTATCTGAGTTATCTCGTGGAAATGAATCGAGTTCACCCTTAAGCAAAAGCTTTAGCTCGAGCAGTGTTAGTAGCTCGAGCAATGTTAGGATTGTATTGGAGGAGAAAGCTGACCCTATTGATATGCCTGTAAGCTAGGGTTGATTATTTACCCTCGATCATTACACCAAAATAGCCTCCAAAATAATCGCTGCAGACTTAGTCTGTATTAGAGCAGCGTATCACATTCCTAATAAGTATGAACTGATAGCGCCAAGGACCTAGGGTAGGATGCATCGACCTCCTTGGGGGTTTATAACTATGTTTGAAGAGGGGTTAAAGTGTGGTCTTAGGTTTTCACTCGCCCAATCCATAGTCAACCTCCTCCTTGGAGTAAAAGTCTGCATCACCCAATTACTTCCAAACTATTCTGCTATGCTATACAGTTTTGCCGTGCTAATGCACCTATATAACCAGCCTGCAATCTTTGCCAATTTCTCAAATTTATTCCATCTACCCATGTCCCAAAAGTTGGGCAGCAGTGAAGAGTCTAGTTTCTATTACCTGACTGCTCGACCTTGATGGAAAGTTTTGGTATCCACTGTCTCTTCTTATGGGTAAGAGTGGAAAAAATACTTTTTTTATG
>JACGDI010005233.1:436110-464393 GCA_014898725.1 Jacaranda copaia | reverse complement strand
GGTGGCCCTGCCTGATCAACCTCTCAATCTCGTCTTGGAGATTGAAGCACTCATCCGTGTCATGCCCTTTCTATTTGTGGAAGTGACAATATTTTTTTGATTTTTTCATGGCTTCAGTCTTCATCAACTTTCTAGGCTTTTTAAGGAGGTCATCATGCTAAATGGCATAAAGGACTTCCTTCCTTGGGATGTTCAATGGCGTGTAGTCATGGAAGTGCTTGATAGGAGATCAACCTCGCTCCTTTTGTTTCTAGTTGTCTCTCTCCTTCTTTTTCTTCTCGACTTTGGAGGATTTGAACTTGAGCTTGTTTATTTTCTCTTGTGTCATATACCTTTCTACCAAGTTGAGTAGCTCCTCCATTGACTCGGGCTGTTCCCACACCAAAGCATTAATGTATTCTTTATGCCAAAGCCCCAAGAACAACACGTTGATCAAGAACTCAATCCTGGGGTTATCTATTTTTAGGACTTCCGTATTAAATCTAGTAAAGAAATCATGGAGGGATTCCTCCTTACCTTGCTTGACGGTATGAAGGTGGGTATGAAGGAGCTTAGCCTTTCTTCTACTGGCAAACTGGTGCAAGAATTTGTCGCACATCTAGTTATAGGAGTAAATCGATGATAGTTCAAGCTTCACGAACTAGTCTAGTGCATACCTTGGAAAGTGGACACCAACATCTTAGCATGGATGTATTCATTATGTCCATGCAGCTACATCATGTGCTCAAGCTACATGAGATGCTCATTAGGGTCGGTAGAACCATCGTACCTCGGTAGACCGATAGGGACTTTGGTGTCCACAGCGATGCACTCATTGATGATATCCTGAATGAATTGGGATCCTCTCTCCCAATGAGATCTTTGAGGAGCCTCCAAGTTTGGTGTGTTATCGATATTTTTCCTTGAAATCTCATCGAGACATCTGTTCGGCTGCTGAACTTAATGAGATACTTCTTCCCACTAGTCTTGATATGTCTGGGTGGCATTTCAGTCAAGACTTGGTCTAAGACGCTTGGCCCTATCATGCTGCAGGGCTCAAATGGGCCGATGCGTAAAGCCTATAGACTTTTCTTTCTCTTCACAGTAGTTATGCCTGGAGCGTTCAACCTTATCACGTTGCATGGCTCGATTAGGTTTGGCGTGATCTACTGAGTTCCCTATCTCCTTTCGTATTTCTGGATATCTCCTCTCTTCCTGTGGGCGTCTAGGACTGACTTTGCGCCTGGCGGGCAGATGCCTAGATTCTCGGCGGCAACGACTGTTCTCAAGGGACCTATTTTTCGATGGGAGTGGCTGCAGAGTTGCACTAGCGGTGGGAGCGGGCACTATAGTGTGCCTATTCAAAGTGGCAGATAGCTGGGCTGATATTTGAGCTAAAATCTGCTCACTTATCAGCTGCATCAACTGGGGCATGGTGAGCATCACTACTTGCTCCTGACGGGCACTGGTGCCCAGAACATGTATACCTTGTTGGGGTTAGGGAGAGGTGGAGAAGTGGACCTTTGATTCTTCTCCCTTTCAGATACTACTCTGCATGTGTTTACCCTTTTTCTCACTGCATCTCAATGATTTCCCACAAACAGCGCCAAATGATGCGGCTAAAAACTGCTTATAGAGAAAGAGGGTTGTGTTTTTAGATGAATTAACCAGGGAGGTCAAGTACTCAGAGTTATATGTATCTTGGGGCTTAAAATCTACAACCACAATACACAATTAAGCTAATCGAGGTGCCTCCGACTAAGGTACTTTGATGCTCAAGTTAGTTTTGGTCGAGATGTGAAGATCGAATAGAATATAGAAACTATATAAAGCTTATAGCGTATTGGGCATTTCCTTGAGCGTAATTGAGTCTGAAGTATTTATAGCCTTCTCTAGGCGTGATTTGACCCTGGTACTCTTATCAGGTGTACTGACTTTTTTCTTTGCCAGGAGGTTGGTGGTCATTCCATGTTTAGATCTCGATACTATTTCAAATGGCTAAATCTCCTATTTTTCCAGATGAACAATACCCTTGGAGGAGTCTCTCTGCCAAAAGTGGTGGCAGGATTGGTAGCAGTGGTTGTACCAATTGTCACGCATTATTAATGCAGAGGCATGCAGCCTGTCAGACTAATAAATGTAATAGAGATCTAAGTCAACACCAGAGTAGGTCTTAAGGTCGATACATGTCAATTGACTTGACTATTGGAACTTCTGGAGTGGCCTTAAGGTAGATGCCGGTTGACCACGGACCCTACCAAGTGAAGTCGATACCGATCAACCAAACAGACTTGATGTTAAGCCTCCTGGGTTGTCTCACTTAATGTTGGGCCTACTAGGTTGTCCCATATTAGAATGTATATTTTAGATTGAAAAATACTTTAATAGATTAGGTAGATATAAAAATATTTTTAAAGAGTTTTTAATAATTTATTTTTATATTTACTTAAAAAATATTATTTTATTTTATTATTAATATACATTTTAAAAATATGAAGTATTTGGAATGTGAGAAAATTAAGAAATAAAAAAAAAAAGAAAGAAAGAGATAATAAATAATTTAATTGTTATGGTTCAACAAACTAAAAGAATAAGTAAGGTATTTGACTTGGAAAGAGACAATTGTTCTAATTTTTCTTTATTTTGTTTGTTAAAACAAATTGCAACGTGGCATAAAGCAAAGGCCTATATGACAATAGGCAAAAGTAAAATGATTAGTATCATAGAAAACCCCCTAACACTAGTGCAAAGTTACATTAAACTAACAATGAAGCTGACATCAAATTCTTTTGGATATTTGGGAACATGCACTACATTAATAAACAACAACTTCTTACCTGACGTTATCTTAAATTTTACTCTTCCCTAGTTAAGAATCTCAGAGGTTGAGGAGTTGATCGTAAATTGCTTCCATCCATTGATCGAAATAGTATATCTCCTTGTCACATCCAATGAAATGTGGAGCGTCTGTAATAATCCATTACATGCATCTAATGTGACATGTAATGCTTGTATTAACTGATTACCCTCTCAAGTTTTAACTACCAAGTTAGTTTCTTAGGTTTGACATATCAACTAGCATATTTTTTCTTTAGTTACACGCGCCCCATCTTGCTTGCCTTTTTATGGAAGCCAGTAATCTTTGCTTTGTGGTTCAACTTTCCACAATTGTAGTAGTTCTTTTGAGCTTCTTGACTTTGCCACTTTCACGAGTCTCTAGATACTTTCCCTTATCGCTAGTGCTTGAGCTTGAACTTGAACTTGAACTTGAACTTGGTTCCACAAAGTTGGCATTAGCTTTCATCTAGAGTTCTCTGTCATCTTCTTCTTTTCTTTTTTATTTATTATTTTCTTTATTTTTTATTTTTAAAATTATGAATTTGATATGGGATAATCCAGTAGGCCCAACATCAAATGAGACAGCCCAGGAGACCCAATGGTAAGTCTGTTTAGTCAACTGGCATTGACCTCAGGACCACTCCAAAAGTTTGAATATTCGAGTCTGCTCGATATGTTTCAACCTCAAGACCTACTCCGGCATTGACTCAAATTCCTGTCGTATTTATTAATTTGACAGGTTGCATGCCTCCACATTAATGACGCGTGACAGTCGGTACAGTCGCTGCCACCAACTCTGCCAACCCTGCCACCAACTTTGACAGATATGCACCTCCACTAGCACTGTTCATCTGGGAAAATAGGAGATTTAGCCATCTGAAATAGTACCAGGATCTGAACATGGAATGACCACCAATTCCCTGACAAAGATAAAAGTCAATACACCTTATAAGGGTACTAGGGTCAAATCACGCCTACATAAGGCTATAAATACTTTAGGTTCAACTACGCTTAAGGTAATGCCCAATACACTATAAGCCTTACATTCTCTATATTTTGTTCGATCTCTTCATCTCAACCATAACTAACTTGAGTATTGGAGTGCCTTAGCCAGGAGCACCTCGGCTAGTTTAACGTGTGTTGTGGTTGCAGATTTCAAGCCCCAAGTTATACACAACCCTGAGTACTCGATCTTCCTGGTCGATTTACCCGTATCACAGCTCCTTTTTTCTCTATACACAGCTTTCAACAGTATCAAAATTAAAATAATATTGTAACAAGTTTCGAATACTTTTGGATAATTTAAAAAATTTAAATAGAATAAAATACCCACACATATACATATTAGATTAATGTAGAAATTAATGCTTGAAACAATTCATTTACATTTATATTTTACTTATATATTGAGGATTCATTTTTTTCTTATAATTTTTGATAAAATAAAAATTTTTGTAGTGTTGCATACCTCAATTTTCACTTCAATGATACCTTTACAAATTTCCTTCTTAAACATAAATCCTATACCAAAAAATATGTTGAGGGCATTGGAATTGCTTCAATGAAAGTCCTTTAATGCTTAAATCAGTAAATAAACTTTAATTACTTGAAAAAGTAAGAAAATTGCTTGAAAGAATAAGAAAAATAAATATAAGTGCATTAGAAAGAATATAGCACGTACCTCTTTGTTTTTATGAATTTTAGGCATGTATTTTATTATCGTTGGAGGGTTGTTTTTGAATAAGCACAATAGTTGAAAATGTTCTCCTTGAATAGACATATTTTCTTGGAAAAATATCATTTGAATTGCATGTCCATTAATATTGCCTATACAGACAGTCACATCTTTCTATGCAGTCATGTCAATTTCTTGTATAGAAATGTAATTTCATAATTTTATTGAGTCTTATGTGTTAGTTTCTACTGGCTCAATCTACTTTGGGAAGACCTCCAAAAAAGGCCCGTTGAACTTTCAAACTAGGCCTAATTAATATTAGTTTATTTTTAGGTCTGAAACCCATGCTCGTATCATTAGTTTCCATACTCTTATTGTTTGCGACGTCAAAGAAATATGAGATTGAGTTTGATTCCCAAATGGTTACAAGCTAGGCTTATAGTTATATGTATATATTTAAAAAAATAATTGGAAATAAAGGGTCTTTGTGCCATTGGATTTGGCGTCTAAGAACTAAGATTTTCGAGTCTGATAACTTAGAATACTGACTTATAATGATATTAGTTAATGAATTTAATTGAATTTGGCACATTCAACCTTGAGAGACCTCAGCCTATCTCATCTAAGCTTAAGCTAGACCATTTTTTTGCCATTGGTACGTTGGCTTAAGCTTGACTAACTCAGGCCATAAATAATGATCCAGCATATATGTCTTAACTAAAGCTTGACCCTTTGTGCCATTGACCAATAATACTTCAAATATATGTAGAACTAGAATTAACGTGCTTTCAAAATGCGAAAATATCAATGTGAACTCTAAAACTAACAAGTACGGGTATATACGTCGAGCACACATGTCAAAATTTTAATATAAATTTGATTAATTTAAACATTGTATTTACAAGAAATGAAAATGATAGTATACTATCCGCCTCATTCACACTATCTACACAAATCAAGAATGGAGATTGTACGAACCAAGCCCTAAAACCCAAAAATAAAACTTAATGAAGTCACTAACAAAGGTGATTTCCGGATGACAAACACAAAGTGATTCAATTATGAACTAATAACTCCTAACATGCATCCAATTGATAAGTTTAGGCTAGAATTTTTGTATTTAGCAACTATCACCTCTCAACCTCAGGCTACGTGTCCTTGATGAGCAAAGAAGTTAGGAACCTATTAATTATATCCTAATATATCATCTAACCTCTCCAATCAACTCACATTCTCATGATGGATTAGTACCTAAACAACTCATTTTTAATGTCAATTGTCAATTATCCTCTCTTGAGCTCAACGATAAATATAAATTCAATTTGAGGTGATCAAAACTTAGAATGACATTAAAGCAAAACTCATTAACATTCAAGCTACTGTGTCCCTGGTAGGCGTGGAAGTCAAGAACCTATTAATCATATCCTAACGTATCATGTAAGCTCTCTGATCAACTCTCATTCTCATGGATTAGTTAAACAACTCATTTTTAGTACCAATTATCAATTATCCTCTCTTGACATCAACGACAAATATAAATTCAATTTTAAGCTGATCAAAGCTTAGAATGCCATTAATTAAGCACAAAATGAATAACAAAACCCCATCAACATTCAACTCGAATTTCATTATTAAATTCATAAGTCATCAATTGATATTCACAAATTTAGAAATACACCAATAAAATCTAGTCCATGCACAAAATCCTCCAGTCATTCTTTTATTCATGCAACATAAATAACAATCCATAGATTAGGGATATAAAAAAAAAACTCAATTCCTCCATGAAATTCCTTCCGCCCTCGAGCTCTGGCAATTCTACAATGAAACTTAGGTGAGATTACACCAAAATCCAAGGAAATATATATTTTGATCTTCGGTGTTTTTTTTGGGTGGATTGTACCTAAAGTAGAAGAAAAACTGAAGGAACTATAAATAAAGTGTATCTAAGGAAAAATAAAGTGCATACAAGGAAAATGAATTTTCCTCATAAAATGACAAGAAAAATGAGGGACAATCTATTTGAACCCTCTTTTATTTTTCAACACATTCATTTTGTGAGGATTATTTTCTATAAGAAAAATTCATTTTAAGAAAAATTATTTTCTTCTAATTTTTTCTGTTTTAGGTGTCTAATTTTCTTCTATTTTAAAAAAAAATTCATTTTCCTTAAATACATTTTATAATTCTTTAATATTTTCTTTTCTTTTCCTCACCAAAATTCATTGACCTAACATAGTGTAAAAATCTCTTACTCTAATGTGCGAAGTGCGTCTAGTGGATGGCTGCCAATGCTGAAAAGAGAACTTCTATTAATAACAAAATGCTACAGAAAATTAAAGTAGTTAAAAAAAGATGTAATTTAAAGCAGAATGTGTAAGATTTAACAAAAGAGGTCTCCTTATTTCCTCAATTTTGCGTACATCCTTTGCACTTTATACCTGAATGGAAGACTAAATTTTCTAATTTTAATTTTCACATAATTATAAACCGAAATAAACTTCAACAATTTTGTTGTATTCCGTAATCATCACAGTATCTTCATGAATCACAAATTTAATACATGTGCAATGTTGAATATTGAAGAGGTTGAAAGTAGTATTTAATGAGTAGGGTAGTGTTTGGGTTGATTTGACTAGGGAGGTCAAATGATCCAACAATGATATTCTTCTTGGGGTTGAGATCTGCAACCAACAACAAACGTTAAACTAGTTGAGGTGTCCTCGGTAAAGGCACTTTGATACTCAATTTAGTACTGGTCGAAATGAGGTATTCAAGCAGTAGAGTAAAATCATATAGTGTATATGACATTACCTAGAGAGCGGCTGGCAATAAGGTATTTATAGCCTTCTCCTAGTGGGTGATATGTTTAAAATGCCCTTATCAAATGTAAAGGGCTATTATTCTTACTTGGGGGTTGTTGGTCATTTTCAATTTTAGTACTATTCTAGTGGCTTCATCTCCTGTTTTTCAAGATGAATAGTACTCTAGAGGTGTGCCTCCCTGCCAAAGTTGGTGGCAGAGACTGCACTGGGATGGCACACATTATTAATGTGGAGGTACGCTACCTATTAGAGTATTAAATACGACAAGGATACAAGTCAGCGCTGGAGTAAACACTCTGGTTGACAATCATCGACTAGACAAGGCGGCTGACCAGAGAGATAGCTGAAGGGATGATGGCTTAAAGCCTCCCGTTGGGTGCGGTCAAGGATAATTTGCTAGACTAGGCGATTGTGGTCGAGTGATCTGGCCTAACTAGGTCTAAAAGGGTCGCTGGGCTATGCATGTTAAGTAGGCCTGGAAGCCTTTCTTGAGTTAATAACATATTGGATTGGGCCTGTTGGGCTATCCTATATCATGAGTCCCCCCACTTATGGTCCTGATCGAGCTTGTCAACGAGAAGGAATAGGGAGTAGATAATTGAATGATGGTTATGACAATTATGCATATTCAACCAGGGTTTTGAACTCTTGATCGGGGTTTTTGAATACTTGATCAAGGTTTTGCGCATTTAATGCATCAGTTACATCGCTATATATAACGCCAAGGGACGACAGTGCAATTATTAGTGCCGCTTAGATTCCCACATCCAAGTGCCTATAAATAGGTTAGGTAGAAATCTTCATTTTTCATTTTTGCTAAATTTGGTTTGGACAAGGTCTTACCTTCAGAGTTCTTTAAATTCTTTCTGCACCTTAGAGTTTTCAAGCTACCCACTGTAAGTTCTTCTGCAAGCTTGTGCTTTTCTTCATTTTTCTTTGTAAAGATGCCACGTGTGTCAGATAGCAAGGACACTAAGTCTGACGGTGTACAGTTTCAGAGGGAGTTTGGGGGTGAAAGTGCATGTGAGAGTAAGTTTGATAACTCATTGAGTGATAGCTCGACCTTGGTAGCTCGAGCACTAAAAGGGCTACCTTTGGGGGCGAGGCAGGCCAAAGTGATCTCCTCCGCTAATCTAGTTCAAATTAGGGAGATGTACTATATTCTAGATGAATAAAAACTCTAAGTGCCTGGGCCTTAAGGTAGGATGCATCAACCTCCACAGGGGTGCATAACGGTGTTTGAGGAGGGATTTAGGTATGACCTTAGGTTTCCTTTAGCACCAGCCATAGTTGACCTCCTAGGGGGCCCCGAGGTCTGCATAACTCAACTTTTAGCCAACTATTTTGCCACTATCTACAATTTTGCTGCGTTGATGCAAATGTTTGACCAGCCAACCTATTTTGCCAAGTTTTCCAATCTATTTCATTTGTCCATGTCCCGAACGTTAGGCAGTATTGAAGAGTCTGGGTTTTATTATCTGACGGCGCATCAAAGTTGCAAATTCCTAGTAACTCCCTCCTTATCATATGACTAAGAATGGAAAAAATATTTTCTCGATGTTCAAGGGCCTGGGGAGTTTAATATTCATATAGAGTGGTGGATGGGGCATGTTGAAATGTTGGGGTACCAAATGCCTAGCTGGCCTAACACTTTCGTTCGAGACCTGGTCGAATTTGGGCAAATTGAGGCATCGATTTTAGCTAAGGAGAGATGTTTGGTGTTAGCTAGCTAATCATTGGTTGTGCTCGACTTGCTCATAGATAACTAGCTAGGTAGAGATCTTTGTGAATTGTGTTAATTATAGATTTCTATCTTTCTACGCGATTCTGATCTTTTTTGCTTTGTCTCTTGTTGGCAAATTGAGAAAAAGTGATGTCATATAGCTGAGTAGAAGCTTTAGAAAGGGCTTCAAGGAACGACGAGCGTCATTGAGCGGCTACTCGATGAGGTACCCCTACAATAGAGCCTATCTCCTTACCTACTCAACTACTGGCCCCGCCATGTCCTAGATCGAATAAGTACCTCAACTCCCTAACTAAAGGAGTGTGCTCAAAGCAATCCCACGAGTCGAGGTAAAAGACAAATGATTTAGCAAGGAGATTTAGTGCCCAAAAAGGCAGTGGGTAGTGAGGGCAAACAGAAAGCAATGACGAGCTATGACTTGTTTGGCAAGCATGGCGATGGAGTGCTGTTTCAACTTCCCCAACTAAAATTGCCTCACTTTAGGCCTGATCCCACCATGGAGGTAATTGATTCCACCTCCATTATACAATCAAGGATAACGGGCATCGATGCCCTCAAATAGATGGTGATCGGGCTCTTCTCCACAGACCAATGAAAACTCATAGGCTTGAGTCAAGTTGGCACGCTAAGGGCTCTAACCTACCATAGCAATATGGTAAATGTGAGGTCGACTATTTTCTCATTGAGTTCTTCTTCAAAAAGTTATATTATTCACTGACACTCTCTATTTTTGGTAAGCTAACTGGAATATCACTTTTACCATCAATTGGAGTTAGCTTTGGTAGATCGCAAAGAGCTGTGAGAGGGGGGGGATCTAGAAACCCTTAAGTTTAGCTTGAGTCATCTCAGCTCTAAGTCGATCAACTAACAAATGAGGTAGTTAACCTCTGGGAGCAACTCAATACTAAGGACCAGTAGTTGGTCGAGATTGTGAAAGAGAGAAGTCTAATGTGCTTCGTGCTAAAAAAAGCTCACTTGGATACACAGGTGAGCTACTCTTTTGGTCGATTGACCAGTTGCACTAATATTCTTGAGAAGGCTCGAGTAGCCTTCACTCAATAGCTCCCCATGATGCGATGGGAGATGGTGGAATAATTCATGTTAAGCTTGGCCTTCCAAGACGCGAGCATGGTTATGTCCATTGATGATGCTTGTGGCGCGATTGATAAGGCAATAAAGCAGCTCAAGTATCTGGACTATGCTTTTTAGGTCAAAGATAAAAGTAGAATAAGCCCTGCCTTAGATGAGAAGCTGCAGCCTTACCCAGAATTCGAAAAGGGTGTAGTTGAGGAAGGTGCAGTCGATAAGGGCAAAGAGAGAGATACTGCGAAAAATGCTCCTATCGAGCCCATGATCGAAACCCAACAACAATAGGCTAAGGTCAAGGCCAAGTTGGCTGAATTGGTGAGTGAGTTTGCCTTCACTGAGGACCTTGCCTTCCAGCTAAGGGATGGGTAGGTTGACGTCGCGTAGTATATACTGCATTTGACTAATTTCATGAGCGATGTTGTGGGGCTTTCGCAACTAGCTCAAGCTATTCAATCCCTCACACTGGCGATGCTGGAGCCCGATCAAGACTGGCAGAAAGGTGCCCAGGCAGAGTCGAGCTAGACTTAATCTCCCAACCATCTTCTGTTATTATTGCTTGTTTCTTTTCTTTCTTTTTTTTCTCCTTTTTTATTTTTTCTTTTTGTAATGGATAATGCTATTGTACTGAACACTTCTTATGAGTGAAAGATCATTTTGATATCTTTGTTGTTGAATGAAATTGATTTTATAGCTTTCTTGTCGAATGCAACTTTACTATTGCGATTACATGAGCGAATAATTGACAACTGTACTAGTTATCAATAAAATTCAACAACTTCATTGTTGATTTTGATTAGTGTTGAGAGATACATATGGTATTGCTGAAGGGCATTTAAGAGTTTGTTTTCACAACTTTGTTCAACTTTATAGTTGATTTTTGTTATTTTATGATTGACTTGTTGATCAATTACTAGGTCGATTATATAGTTTGAGTTAAAAAGCTTTAAGTTGGCAGCATGTAGCTGCTTTGAGTTAACTGTGGGGTCAACTTGAAACTTAGAGTGGCAACATGAAGTTGCTTTTATATCGACTGCGGGGTCAACTTGAAATTTTAGAGTGGCAGTGTGAAGCTACTTTTTCATTAACTATGGGATTAACTTGAAGTTTTTATGTGATAGCGTGGAGTTGCTTTTGTCGACTATAGGGTCAACTTGAAACTTAGAATAATGTGAGGTAGATACAGCTGTGATAATACAAACAAACAGTAGTAGTGTTATTGGAAGTATATTTATATAATAGAATACGATGATGATTATAATGTGCTTTCATAGATAGAATTTCTTCAAGTTGATGGCGTTCCATGAGTGATGGAGCTCATCCCCATCCATATTATCAAGTTGGTAATCATTATGCTTTAATAGCTTCACCATGGTATAGGGTCCCTCCCATTTTGAGTCGAGTTTGCCAACTTTCTTGAATACCTCCACCTTTTTTAGAATGAGGTCTCCGACCTTAAAACGGTACAACCTGACTCCTTTGTTATAGTTTTCCATCATCTGCAACCTGTAGCACTACATGGTGTTGTAAGCTTCTTGCCTTTGCTCATTGGTAGTCTCGAGGTCAAGCTTCCTTTTTGATGTGTTTTTGAGTGATAGAAGTGAATGACTCAAGTTGTGTGTTGTATGAGTTCTGAGAGGATGACTACCTCGGACCCATAGACCAAACTATAAAAGTTGTGACCTGTAGTTGTATATGGAGTTGTCTTGTATGTCCACAACACTCCTAGGAGGTCGTTTGCCTAACTTAACCCAGTTTCTTATGTCCTAGCTTTCAAATGATTAAGGATTGTTCTATTGTCACCTCTGTTTGGCTGTTCGACTAAGGATTACCCACTGAAGTAAAATGTTGGGTGATTCCTAAGGCCTCGCACTAACCTCTGGTACTCCTACTTTGGAACTGGGTCTCATTGTCTGAAATAAAGATCTTGGGTAGGCCAAAATAACAGATGATATTTTTTCAGATGAAACTCTTGATGGCCACGTCGGTTCTTTTTGGGACAACATCGACTTTGACCCACTTCATAAAATACTCAATTGCCACAATTATAAACTTTTGCTGACCTATTAACTTTAGTAGTGAGCCTAAAATATCAATCCCCTACTGATCGAATGGCCAATAGATTTGAACGTTAACCATGGGTACGGCAGGTTGATATGGAAGGTTTGAGTAGACTTGGCATGATGAGCATTTTCGAGTAAAATTAACAGCGTCATTTAATAATGTCAGTCAAAAATATCCATACTTGATGATTTTATGCATGAGGGATCTTTATCCATACTTGATGATTTTATGCATGAGGGATCTTTCCCCATAATGGTTCCCACACAAGCCAATGTGGATATCTTATAATACTTCATAAGCTTGGTTGGGATCTAGGCACTTCAAGAGCAATTTAAAGATCAACCTATTTACAATTGGCCATCTCATTGAGCGTGAACTTGGCAGCTTGTCCTTGAAGGTAATGAGCCTCATTTTTATCTTTGGGGACTGTGCCATGACTCAAATAAGTTTTATCAAATCCTACCATGAAGGAATTGTCTCCTCAATGCTCGCTTCTAGGTTCTTCTTGAATGGGCCGATCAATGGCCAATCAACGACCAAAAAAGTTATCGTCATGTCTCTTGTGCCTCTAATTAGGCTGGCAAATTTGGATAGGGCATCTGCATGCTCATTTTTAGATCGGGGTACCTAACTGAGAGTGAACTTTTTAAATTATTGATGTAATTTTCTAACCTCAGCCAAGTACCAGCTTATCTTTGAATCCTTCGCCTCAAAATTTCCCTAGACCTATTCTACTGCCAGCTAGGAATCTATGATCATAGCCAAGTGCTCGATGCCTCAATCGAGTGTTATCCTTATCCCTTTGAGAAGGGCTTCATATTTTGCCTCATTATTAGTAACTGCGTAGTCGAGTTTGATTGCAAAATCATACTTCTCTATTATTGGGGAACAGAGAGCCACTCATGCTCCCACTTTTGATGTGGTCAAAGATCCATCAACATGTAAAGTTCAAGTGAAAGAGGCTTTGCTGCTTTTCTCGGGCAAGTCGACACATTCAGTGATAAAGTCTGCCAAGACCTACGCTTTGATGGCTATTCTAAGCTGAAAGGTAATATCAAATTCTTCCATTTTGATGGCCTATTTGGTTAACCTCCTAGAGGTGTCTAGCTTCAACAACACCTACTTCAATGGTTGGTTGGTCAGCACTAACATGGCATGAGATTGGAAATATGGACACAGCTTCTGAATCGCGGTGACTAAGGCGAATGCAAATTTCTCGATCTTCAAGTAGTTGTGCTTCAATTTTTGGAGTAACTTACTATAATAGTAAATTGGTCAATGGCTTCCATCTCTAATTGAGACCAAGATTGAGCTGATCGATGCCTCTGAGACAGCCAAGTATATATGAAGTACTTCTCCAAGCTTGAGTTTTGCAAGCATAGGGAACGAGGACAAATAATGTTTAACTCGACCAACACCTAATCACATTGTTCGCTCTATTGGAAACCTAACTTCTTGGTATTTTTGAGAAATTTAAAGAAAGGTAGACTCTGATTTGCCAATTAAGCAATGAATCTCCCAAGGGTAATAATTCTCCCGACTAGCTACTGTACATCTTTAACTGTTCGAGGTGGGGCAATATCTAAAACAGCCTGAATCTTTTGTGGATTGGCCTCAATGCCACACTGATTGATCATATAACCTAAAAATTTACCTCCTTGAATCTCAAAAGTACATTTGTTTGGATTTAGCTTCAGACTAAATGCTCTCAATATTATAAAAGTATGATTAAGGTTGAGCAAATAGTCCTAGGCTTTTTCCATCTTTACGATCATGTCGTCAACATATACCTCATAGACTTGCCTATTTTTTTCTTGAACATGAAGTTGACTAGCCTCTAGTAGGTTACTCTAGCATTTTTAAGTCTAAAAGGCATGATCAAAAAGCAATAAACTCCATTGGGTACCACAAAAGAAGTTTTATCCCTATTTTCGGGGACCATGAATATTTGGTAATACTCCTGAAATGCATCCATCATACTCAACAACTCACAACCAGCCGTGAAATTTATTAATAAATCTATTCAAGATAGGGGTAAGGATCCTTAGGGCAATCTCTATTCAAATCTGTAAAATCATTACACATACGCTATTGTCCCTCATTCTTTGGGATAAGTACAATATTACAAAGCCAAGATGGATATTAAATTTCTTTAATGTAACCTATCTCTAAGAGTTTTCCAATTTTTTCTTCAATGATTTGGGTCCTCTTGACATTAAATGTCGTTATCTTATGCTTGATCGGCTTATATAAGGGGTCAACATTAGGGTGGTGTATGATCATATTAGGGTTGATTGCTTAAATGTTAGATGCCTTACAGGTAAAGATGTTGATATTTCTTCTCAGAAAATTAACTATAAGATACTCTAAGTGGGGGCCCATATCTATGCCAATTCAAGTTCTCTTGTTGGGGTTTCCTTGTTCTAGATCAACTGTTTTAAACTCCCCGATAGGCTCCACTCAAGTATCCTCTAATGTTCTCTTCTTTTGGGCTTGGACATCTTCGGGTTCTACTACAGGGGCATCCCCCAAGGTCTTTAATTAAGATTGAGCCTTCTACTCACTCGACTCGATCAAAATATTGTAACACCACCAAGCTTCTTTGATGTTACACAGCAATTCACCTATGCTAGCCAAAGTTGGAATTTGATCTTCACATGATAGGTCGACACGATGGCATACAAGTCATTAAGAGCTAATCAACCAATTATGACATTATAAGCGAATAAGACATCCACCACCAAATAGTTTATCATCAAATTCCTTCTTTGAGGCACCTCCCCAAATGACGTCGAGAGATTGATAGACCCTTCCAGAATAATTTTTGATCCCCCAAACCTGACCAGAGGGGTATGCACAGGTTCAAACTTCAGCTCCCTTAAGTTTATCCTTTTCAATATAGAGAGGAAGATGATGTTGGCTAAGCTGCTGTTATCAACCAGAACCTTTTTCACTTCAAAGTTGGCTATCTAAACGGAGACTACTATAGGATAATTAGTTTTATGGTCAATATTCTTCCCTTTGAGGTGGGCTAGGTCATTGTCAGTGAAATAAATGGGCTCCACACTTATTAATAAATGGAACATTATTTTGACCAGCGAGGCTTGGATAAACTCTAGCCTCTTCTAAGTCTACCTTCTTGTTGATTTTGAGTCCTCCCCAGTGGGACCTCCTATAATCATGTCAATTACATTTCGAATAAGTGAGTAGTCTTCTTAAGCAGGTTTTTTTCCTTTGTTTTCCCTCCCTGAGCTAATCGACCTTTCTCTACGGGGGGTTCGATTAATTTTTATCCCTCAAACCTATGTCTCAATGGCCACATATTTTTTGAGATAGCCCTATTTGATGAGCCTTTCAATTTTGTCCTAGAGATTGAAACATTCATTTTTGTCATGCCTTTTTTATTTATGAAAGTGGCAATACTTCTTTAATTTTTTTATCGCTTCAATCTCCATTAGCTTCCTTGGTTTCTTGAGGAGATTGTCATGCTAAATGGTAAATAGGACCTCTCTCCTTGAGATATTCAGCGGAGTATAGTCATGGAAGCGCTTTATTGGAGATCAACCCCTTTTCTTGTGTTTCTGGTCATCTCTCTCCTTATTTTTCTTTTTTTCAACCTCAAGTTTTTGAACTTCAACTTGTTCATCTCCTCTTGGGTTATGTATCTTTCCATCAGGTTGAGCAATTTCTCTATCAACCTCGGGCGCTCTCACACCAAAGTACTGGTTCATTCTTTGTGCCTGAGTCCCAATAACAGCACGTCGATCAGGAACTTGATCCTAGGATTGTCTATCTTTAGGACCTCTATGTTGGACCTTATAAAGAAATCATGAAGGGACTCCCCCTCGCTCTTCTTGATAGTGTGGAGATGAGTATGGAGGGTTTTTGCCTTTTGCTAACTAGCGAACTGGTGGAGAAATTTATTGCAGAGCTAATCGTAGGAGTATATCAATGAGGGCTCCAGCTTAACAAATCAATCAATTGCTATGCCTTGGAATGTGGTCACCACATCTTCATGTGGATGTACTCATTGTGCCCGTGCAGTTGCATTATATGTTTAATTACATCAAGTGCTTGTTAGGATTTGTTGAGCCATCGTACCTTGAAAGTCTGGTCAGGACCTTAGCATCAATGGTAATACACTCATCGATAATCTCTTAGATAAAGGGGAAGCCTCTCTCTTGGTGAGACCTTTGGGGGCCTTTTAGGTTGAGCACCCTTTTAGTGTTTCTCCTCGAAATCTCGTTGAGGCATCTGTTTAGTTATTGTACTTGGTGGAAAATTTCTTTCCACTTCTCCCGATCAACTTGGGTAATGTTTTATTCAAAATGAGGTCTCGCACACTCAACTCTTTCACACTGCAAGGCTCTAATGGGCCGGACCACGTGATCTGTGAATTCATCTATTTTTTCGCGTTGGTCATGTTTGGAACATTCAATCTTATTACATTATGGGGCTCGATTAGGTTGAATATGATGGTCAACGGAGTCAGTAATTTCCTCACTTAGCTCACGTCACCTACTCTCTCCCTAGGGGCATCTGGGGCTATCTTCTCGTCTGGCTAGTGGTTGCCTAGACTCTGAGCGACCACAACTATCCTGAGAGGACCTCTTCTTTGACAGAGGCAGTTGCAATTGCGGAATTGCACTACCCGTTGAGGCTAGCATGGTGGTGTGCTTGTTTAATGCAGCAAAAAATTGAGCAAAAATTTGTGCAGAGATTTATTCACTTCTAAGCTGCATTACCTAGAGGGCGACTGGCAATGAGGTATTTATAACCTTTTCTTGGTGGGTTATATGTCTAAGATGCCCCTATCAAGTGTAAAGGGCTATTATCCTTGCCTGGGGCTTGTTGGTCATTTCTAATCTCGATACTATTTCAGGTGGCATCATCTCCTGCTTTCTAGGGTGAATAGTATTTTAGGGGTGCGCCTCTCTAGCAGAGTTGGTGACAAAGACTGTAAGAGGATGGCATGCACCATTAATGTGGAGACACACTGCCTGTCAGAGCATTGAATACAGCAAGGATACAAGTTAGCATAGGAGTGAGCACTTTGATCGACAATCATCGATTAGATAAGACAGTCGACTAAAGGGATGGTTGAATGAATGATGGTTTAAAGCCTCCCATTGGGTGCAGTCGAGGATAATTTGCTCGACTAGGCGGTTGTGGTTGAGTGATACAGCCTAACTGGGTCCGAAAGGATCGCTGGGCTATGTATGTTACATGGGCCTGAAAGCTTTTCTGGAGTCAATAGCTTGTTAGGCTGGGCTATTGGGCTATCTCATATCAAATGTAATGTGAATGCTCGATGGAATGTGTAGACTTGATTTGATATGAAGATAAGCACCATAAATAAATTTGTATATGGTAGTTGTAGTTTCTTGGTTGATATCTCTTTCCTTCTTTGTTTTATCTAGAAATGTGATGGATAGACAAGTAATACTTAGTTGAATGAAAATAAATGAAACTAGGATGGTTTAGTTTTATTGCAGATGCTGACACCGATTCATATAAGATAATTAGATGGATGGATGTGCAGGGACATGTGTTTTGGATATGCTTAGCTTTAGTTTGGTAGGAATATGATAAATATATTTATTCAAGGTTATCATTTTATTTATGCTAAAATTTATTTTGCTCATTTTCAAATAGAAGATGGGGAAGAGCTCACAAGCATCTACATTCGAAATATTCTAGGATACTTTGAAAATATTTTGAATGATTTGTACATATATTAAGAATGATTGAAACCAAACTATATATTTTTTGATATATTTCACAAAGAAATCGAAATATGGTTTTAAGGATTGTGAACTTACTATTAGATTTCTTTTATAAATCGATGCCATAATATTCTAGTTTTTCTAGTGATAGTTAATTGATAAATATATAGGATATATATATATATATATATATAAAGGATTGATAAGAATGCAAGACATGTGTGGGATTGATAAATATGCAAGATATTGTGGATTTGATAAAAATGCAGGATTGAGAAGGGAAAGGGATTGATAATTATATAAGATAAAGTTTGGGAGGGGATTGAGGTACAACAAAGAAGAAAAAAGTTGCAACATGAATTCTTGTCATCAAATATAATACTTTTGGTGACCGGTAATTATTTCTTCTCACTAAACATAACATGTTTTGTGACATGAACTTCATTTTTTAATGATGAATTGTGTTGTCACTAATTAGATGTGAGTTGGTGACAACTTCAATGTTCTCATTGAACTTAAGAGATTAATGTGACAAAATTCTTTTATTGTCACCATATAGATTTAGTGACATAGTTATATTGACAACATTGTGATAAGAATTTATTGTCACTAAATTTAATTAGTGACAAGATTTCAATATATTGTGACAATAGATGTCACTCAAAAACTTATTTGTTGTAGTGAATTTTTAGCAGTAAGATACATTTTCCATCTACAAAAACTAATCTTGGAAGTATTAGTCTTTATTTTATTTATTTATTTTGATGTGTAGGTTATTATTATTATTATTATTTATTGATTTATAAGCCATCTAAGTTACTTCACTTAAATTCAACAAAATGATATCTGAAAATGTGACTCCTCAATGAGTTGAAGCGAAGATATTCCTCATGATTTTCTCCAACGGTGAAAAAAGAGTGCATCATACATTGCATGCACCGTGAATCCTGTCAAATTTTGCCTTGAGTTATTCAATTATGAATGTATCAATTGATCAATGCTTAATATTTTAATTTTTAACCCAAAAATACTATTTATTGTATTTATCAGATATTATCTTTTATCCTACTATTAGATCCTTTCGAGTATTTTTGTCAACTCTGCTTTATGAAATATATCCAAAAATTTGAAATCATATAATTAAATAGTTAAAAACACTATTTCACGCATCAGAAACACCTGGAACAGATAATTATTTGCAATTTTTTTGAAGTCCAAATTGATGGGAAAAAAGTAAGACAATAGAAATTTTGGGAAAATCAAACTTCGATATATATATATACATATACATCAAGAAGAAACTTAATTTTATGAGGGTCGATCATTTTCAAAAGTTTGCTTTAGTGAATTCTGAATTTAGTGACAAAATTTGTGATGGAAATTCGGAACAACAAAATTTATTTTGAAATTTAGGACTATTTAAAAAAAATTACGAGAAATTTTATGGAAACAAGTATATATTTGCCTCTTCGTCTATTCGCCACCATTACACGTCTCCTCATCTCTGTCACATCCTTGTCTTCAAGCGAATCTGGTAGAAAATAGTAGGAGAGTTCAAGAGTTTGTAGTTTAAATACAAAGGGCAAAGTGGGCAAATTCATGCCAAAACTAATTAAGCATATAGGTTACTCTTTTGTTAAAATAATAAATCTAATTTCCAAAATACTCCTTCAAATCAATTGGCATATTACAAAAAATTCCATATACATACATACATACATATATATCATTATTTTTACAATAAAAAAAATATTATTCAATTCCATTATCACCCCCCCAAATCCAACTAAAAAATATTGATTTGACTGCTACAATAAAAATTGTTTCCTTCCAAAACATAAATAAACATACCAAAACTTCCTAAAATAAATTTCTAACTATTCTCAAAACATAAACAAATATTTATCATATTTCTCAATACAAATTTCATATTTCCTAATTCCATTCCCAAAACTCATTCTCACAAAACATATAATTCAATACATACAATACATATCCAAACATTACCTAAGATGTTAGACTTTACTAATGACAAAGAAATGCATGCATGTGGAGACTACAGACTTTCTATTAATAATGCGTGGGTTTTAATTTTAGGGCTATTTTTTAATACAGTAGGGGCTTTTGTATTTTTGGCAAAACTATATATGGACAACTTTTAACATTTTACCCAAATAAAATGATAGCAATTTTAATTTTATTTTTCATATGATATGGGATAGCCCAATAGGTCCACAGTAGGCCTACTTAACATGCATGACCCAACATCAGTTTTAGACCCATTGGGCTAGACCAGTTGACAACAACCGCCTGGTTGAGTATGCTGTTCTCGACTGCATTTAACAGGAGACTTCAAGCGATTTAACCTGTTCAACCATCTCTCCAATCGATGGCCCCATCTATTTGATTGTAATCGACCAGGACGCTCATGTCGGTGCTGACTCATACCCTTGCTGCATTTAATGTTTTAACAAGCAGCACGCCTCCGCATTAATGGCACATAACAGCTAGTACAATCTCTACCACCAACCTTATAACTATCTTTGATAGAAAGGCGCCTACCCAAAGTACTATTCATCCTAAAAAATAGAAGATGATACCACCTGGAACAGTACTGAGATCTGGAATGATCATTAAGCCCCTGGCAAGGACTAGAGCCCTCTACACCTGATGGGGCACCTTTGACATATTACACACCAGGAGAAAGATATAAATACCTTATTGTCAGCCACACTCTAAGTAATGCCAAATACTCCATAAGCTCTTAATATTCTTCTCGATTATCCTCTTTTGATCAAAACTAACTTGAGCATTGGAGTGCCTTCATCAGGGGCACCTCGACTAGTTTAGTGTGTGCTGTTGTTGTAGATATCAGACCTCGAAGGATATAGCAATTGGATTATTCAACCTCCCTGGTCAAGTTAGTCCAAACACCATCTTTTTCAGTATAAACAACTTTCAACCTCATCATTTTTGGCCCCATTTTTGGGAAATCTTGAGATTGCAATGAAAAAAAAATGGTGAACACATATAGAGCTGATTTAGAAAAGGAGAAGAATAGGAGGTCCACGTCTCTACCTTTCCCTCCACCCCAATAAGATGTACTCACTCCCCGCCCCAATGCCCCTCAGGAGCAAGTTGTAACATTAATTATGCCCCAGTTGATATGGCTGATAAGCGAACAAATCTCTACTTAAATCTTAGTCCAACTATCCACCACACTAAATAGGAATACCACCATGCCACCCCACAACCACGTTCGCTAGAAAATAGGTTCCCCAAGGATAGTCATGGTTGCCAGGAGTCCAGGTGGCCATCAACCTGACGTGAAGCCAGTCTCAGATGCCCCTAGGAGGAAAAAGACGATCGAAGTTGAGAAAGGATATCGCTGACTCTATTGATCATGTTTGACCTAATCGAGCCCCACAGTGCGATAGTATCAAACATTCCAATTGTGACTACTGTGAGGATATGAAAGAATATGTAGACCTCGTGGCTCGGCCCATTTGAGCCTTGTAGCACAATAGGGCCAAGCTCGTGAGGCCTTGTCTCACTTGAAATGCCACTCAGGTTGATCGAGAGGAACGGGAAAAAGTTTTTCATCAAGTCTAACAACTAAATAGGCATCTCGATGAGATCTTAAGGAGAAATACTAACAGAACGCCCAATCTAAAGGGCCCCTTAAAGGTCTCGTTGGGAGAGAGGCTCCCTGTTCATCCAAGAGATTATTAATGAGCACATTATTATTGATGCCAAGGTCCCAACCAAACTATCGAGATATGACAGCTCGACAGATCCTAATGAGCACTTGATGCAGCTTGAGCATATGATGTAGCTGTATAGACATAATGAATATATCTATGCCAAGATGCTGGTAACTGCTTTATAGGGCATTGCACTCAACTGGTTTGTGAAGCTCGAGCCCTCGTCGATATACTCTTATAACCAGTTGTGTGATAAATATTTACACCAATTCGACAGTAGGAGAAAAGCAAAACTCCCCCATACCCACCTCCATACTGTTAAGCAGAACGAGGGGGAGTTTCTCCATAACTTCTTTACAAGATTCAACACGGAGGTCCTCAAGATAGATAACCCCAGGATTGAGTTCTTGATTAACGTACTATTCTTAGGGCTCAGATATAAGAAATACACCAATGCACTGGTGCGTGAACGCCTTAGGTCAATGGAGAAACTGCTCGACCTAGCTAAGAGATACATAACCCGGGAGGAGATGAACAAGCTCAAGTTTGGATCCTCTGAGATCAATAAAAAGAAAAAAGAGGAAGATGACCAAAAGTACAAAGAAAGAGATCGATCTCCAATAAAATATTTCCACGACTACACACCCCTGAATATTTTGAGGAGAGAGGTCATGTATGCCATTCAACATGATAATCTCCTCAAAAAATCAAGAAAACTGATGGAGATTGAAGTAATGAAAAAATCCAAGAAATATTACCATTTTCACAAATAGAAAAGGCATGACACTGATGAATGCTTCAACCTTCAGAACGAGATTGAGAGACTAATTAGACAAGGCTATCTCAAGAAATATATAGCTGTGGACACACAAGTCAAAGGGGGAAAAATTGATTGGACTCCCGATAGAAAAAGGTCGATTAGCCCTAGAAGAGAGAACAAAGAAAAAAACCCACCCACCAAAATCACCCGCCCATTCGAGGAGTGATTAACATGATCAGATGAGGTCCTGCTGGAGGGGACTCAAAGTCTACCTGAAGGCAAACCCAGAGAAGACTGGAGTCGACTATAACCTCACCCATCGAAATAAAATTCCACTTATCGACAAGCATAGAGCCTATCTCATTCACTGACAACAACTTGGCCTACCTCAAGGGTAAGAATATCGACCATAAAGCAGATTGTCCTATGAAAGTCTCTATTGAGATTGCCAACTTTAAAGTACACAAGATCCTGATTGATAATGACAGCTTGGCCAACATCATTTTCCTCTCCACCTTAAAAAAAATGAATATGGGCCAGCTAAAATTTGAACTTATGCAAACTATTCTAGTCGGATTTAGGGGGTTAAAAATCATTCTAGAAGGATCTATCAACCTGTCAACATCATTTGGAGGTTGATACCCTATTTGCTTATAATATTATAATTGATTGACCAGCCTTTAATGATTTTTGTGCTATTATGTTGACCTACCACATAAAGATCAAATTTTTAACCCCAGTAGGCACCGGGGAGCTACTGTGCAACATGAAGGAGGCTTGGAGTTGTTATAACATCTTGATCGAGTCAAGTGAGCAAAAGACTCGACCACAATTGAAGACCTTGGGGGGTGTCTCTGTAGTGAAACTCGAGGAGACCTAAGCCAATAAGAAAAAAAAGTTGAAAAGATACCAGGGTGGAGCCCTTCAAGGAATTCAAAGCCATTGAGCTTGAATAGAGAAACCTCAACAAGACAAACCGCATCGAGACAAACATGGGCCCCCAGCTAGAATGTCTTATGGTCGACTTCCTGAGGAGGAATATTAACGTCTTTGCATGGAAAACATCCGACCTCCAAGGAATCGGCCCCAATGTGATCATGCATCATCTTAATGTTGACTCCTCATACAAACTGATCAAATAAAAGATAAGGACATTTAATGTTGAAAGGACTCAGATCATCGAGGAGGAGGTCAGAAAACTCCTAGATGCAGGTTATATTGTAGAAATTCAATATTCTTCTTGGCTTTGTAATGTTGTACTCGTCCCAAAGAATGAGAGACAATGGTGATGTGTGATAATTTTATAAATTTAAATAAAGCATGCCCTAAAGATCCTTACCCTCTGCTTCGAATAGATTTATTAGTTGATTCAACTGCTAGTTATGAGTTGTTGAGCATGATGGATACGTTTCAAGATTACCATCAAATTTTCATGGCTCCCGAGGATAGGAATAAAACTTTCTTTGTTGTTCCCAATGGGGTTTATTACTTTTTGGTCATGCCTTTTGAGCAACTTTATGTTCAGAAATGAAATTGGAAAGTTGATGGAGATGTACATCGATGATATGATTGTAAAGACAGAAAAGGCTTAAGACCACTTGCTCAACCTTGATCATACTTTTGCAATTCTGAGAGCATTTGGACTAAAGCTAAATCCAAACAAGTGTGCATTCGGGGTTCGTCGAGATGAATTTTTGAGCTACATGGCCAATCAATAAGACATTGAGGCAAACCCACAGAAAATTCAGGCCATTCTTGACATCACTCCTTTGCGAATAGTCAATGATGTTCAGAGGCTGGTCAGAAGGATTATTACCTTAGGCAGATTCATTGCAAGATTGGCAAACAAGAGCTTACCTTTCTTCAAAATTCTCAAAAATGCTAAGAAATTAGGTTTTCAGTGGAGTGAATAATGTGATCAAGCGTTGGTCGAGTTGAAGCAGTACATATCCTCGCCCTTCATGCTTGCAAAACCTAAACTAGGAGAAGTACTTCAAATATATTTGGCAGTCTTTGAAGCCTCGATCAGCTCAATCTTAGTGTAGACTAGAGACGGCAGCCATCAATCAATCTATTATTGTAGCAAGTCACTCCAAGGACTAGAGCATAATTACTTGGAGATCGAGAAAATTACCTTAGCATTGGTCACCGCAGCTCAAAAGTTGCGCCCGTACTTCTAGTCTCATGCTATTATAGTGCTAACCAACCAACTGCTGAAATAAGTGTTGTCGAAGCCTAACACATCCAAACAACTGACCAAATAGGCCATTGAGCTGGGAGAGTTTAACATTACCTTCCAATTGAGAACTGCCACCAAAGCACAAGTTCTGGCAACTTCATCATTGAGTGAGTTGGCCTGCCCAAGAAAAATTATAAAGCCTCTCTTGTTTGGACTTTGTATGTCGATAGATCATCAACCACATATGGAGGAGGAGGAGTTGTAGTTGCTCTCCGTTCCCCAACTGCAGATACAATTTTGCAATAAAACTGGACTATGCAGTCATGAATAAAGGGCAGAATATGAGGCCTTTCTTGTTGCAACGAGAATTGCACTCAACCAAGGTGTCAAGCACTTGGTTGCTATTATAGACTCCCAATTGGTGGCCAAGCAGGTTGATGAAAATTTTGAAGCTAAGGACTTGACGATGAGTTGGTACTTGGCTAAGGTGAGACAGTTGCAACAGTCATTCAAAAGGTTCACCCTTAGTTAGGTACCTCGATTTGAGAATGAGCGGGTGGATGCCTTGTTAAAATTTATAAGTTCAACCAATGGCATGAGAGACCAAAAGATCACATTTTTGGTCATCGATAGGCCATCAATTGGACCTTTCAAGAAAAATTTAATAGCAAGCATTTAGGAGACTATTCCCTCTTGGCAGGACAAAATCAAACTTTACCTGAGTCAAGGCACAATCCTTAAAGACAGAAATAAGGCTCGATGTCTTTGAGTTCAAGCTGGCAAGTTTAAGCTCAACGAGCATGGTTAGTTGTATAAAAGGCCTATTTAACATACATGACCCAACATCAGTTTTGGGCCTAAATAGGCTAGACCAGTCAACGACAATTGTTTGGTCGAGTATGTTGTTCTCGACTGCATTCAATAGGAAGCGTCAAGCCATTTAGCCTATTCAACTGTCTCTCTGGTTAATGACCCCATTTGTTCAATTGTAATCAACCAGGACGCTCACGCCAGTGCTGACTCATACCCTTGCCATATTTAATGCTCTAACAAACATCACACCTCCGCATTAATGGTGCGTGACAGCCGGTACAGTCTCTACCACCAACCATGTCACCATCTTTGATAGAGAAGCGCCCACTTAGAGTAGTATTCACTCTAAAAAATAGAAGATGATGCCACTTGAAATAGTACTGGGATCTGGAATGACCATTAACCCCATGGCAAGGACTAGAGCCTTTTATACCTGATAGGAGCACCTTTGATATATTACACACCAGGAGAAGCATATAAATACCTCATTGCCAACCACGCTCCAGGTAATGTCAAATATATCATAAGCTCTTAATATTCTACTCAATTATTCTCTTTCAACTAGAACTAACTTGAGCGTCAGAGTATCTTCACTAGGGGCATCTTGGCTAGTTTAACGTGTGCTGTTATTACAGATCTCAAACCTCAAAGGATATAGCAATTGGATCATTCGACCTCCCTAGTTAAGTTAATCCAAATATCACACTTTTCACTATAAACAACTTTCAACCTCATCACCATAAATATGTGATAGAGCCTAGAGTGGTCAAGTCTAAATTATTAAAAGAAAAAAGGGAACTCTCAAGTCTCAAATATCAACAATATTTGTATAATAGAGTTAAATTGTGTTAAATAGTAATAAGGTATTATAATGAAGATGATAGTTTGTTTTACACTATTTGAAGCTAGCTAGAATTAAGTTTTTCTTTAGGGTTCCTCCATGAGCTTAAATTATAAAGAATATATATATATATATAATATTCCATGAGATCATGAGTATATTTGGACATAATTGTAGGAGATATTTAATATCATGCATGAGATGAATATGTTTGACTAGATTAATTGGAATAGCGCCAAAGAAAAGAAGAATTATAGAATGGATCTATTTAGAATAAAATGAAGAAACATTATAAGGATATAAATTCTTTAGTTTTATTTATTAGGATAAATGAAGAAATGAAATTTTTATTTATTTGTTTTAAAAAGGCAATAAGGGTTTTAAACCAATCCAAGTTATATTTTTCATAGGAAATTGATGCTGCTTTGAGCTGGAGGGTCAAGTACTACGATTGATTTGAGTGATTTTGGGCTTGAGATCTGTAACCACGAACACACGTCAACTAGCCGCGAGGCCCCCGAATAAGGCACTCCGACGCTCAAGTTAGTTCTGGTAGAGCAGAATATAGAGAGAGTATATAGTGAATAGTGTAAAATGGCATTGCCTTGAGTGTGGTTGGTCCTGCAGTATTTATAGCTTTGTGCAGGTGTGATTTTACCCAAGTACCCTTATCAGGTGTACTGGCTTTGTCCCGTGCCAGGGGGTTGAAAGTCATTTCAGATTCTGGTGCTATGCCAGGTGGCTAAATCTCCTATTTGTCCTTACAACTGTGCCAGCAGGGACATGTGACTGCCAAAGTTGCTGGCAGGATTGTGAGAGTTGTTGGCAGCAGTTGCACCGACTGCCATATGTCATCGGAGTGTGCTCGACACGTCAGATAAACATGCCCAGTAGGGATCCATGTGAACACCAGAGGTTAGTTCATGTCGACCAGACTTGAATGCTCGAAGTCTGGGAGTGGTCCTTAGGTCGATACAGGTTGACCACAGGGCTTACCTAGTGAGGTCGATACTAGTTGACCAAATAGATATACACTTAGGCCTCGTGGGCTGTCTTGTTTGATGTTGGGCCTGTTGGGCTTATTGGGCTATCCCATATCATGAGTCCTCCCAACTCCCGATCCTGATTGAGCCTGTCGATGAGAAGGGGCAGGGAGTTTACATTGAAGCATAGCAAGTGATACATTTGAATGGGATTTCTAATCTTTTGACTTGAGTTTTTTAAAATTCTAACCTAGGTTTTTGAAATATTGAACAGGGTTTGAGGCGATTTCTTTGCATTTAAATGGCTATCAGTGCGCAGGATACCAAGCGTGCAAAATACGAAACATGTAGGATACGAACCGTATAGGGTAGGCTGTCATGATGGCAGTTACACAGTTTCCCATGCACGATTGCCTATAAATAGGGGAGGAAGTTCCTTCATTCATACTTTTGTGATTTGAATACTAGATAATCTCCATTGTTGAAAAGTATCTTGCTCCGCACTTTTCGCTTGAGAAACTAACACTGTAAGTATTCCTGTTATACCTGCATTTTTCCTGTCTTTACATTGTAGTACCATATCTGCTAGTGCTGATTCTAGTAGCAATAGGTCCGAGAACATGGTTCGTAGGGGGGGATAAGGAGAGTGAGAGCACTGCACAATCTATCTCATCCTCGAGTAAAACTAGTAGTTCGCATAGTAATAGTAGTTCTAAAGAGGTTAGAGTAGTGTCTGAGGGGGAGGCTGGGCCTTCTGAGATGCCTGTTAGTCGGGGTCGGTTGTTTACCCCAGATCACTATACTGAGATACCCTCAAAGATAACAAATGCTAATTTGGTGAGGATTAGGTCAGCCTACCACATTCCCGATGAATTTGAGATGGTAGCGTCAGGGGCCCGGGGTAGGATGCATCGACCTCCCCAGGGGTTTATCATTATATTTGAGGAGGGGTTAAAATGTGGTCTAAGTTTCCCAATCGTTGAGCCCATAATCGACCTCCTTGTAGGACTAAGAGTTTATATTACCCAACTCCTCCCCAACTGCTTTGCCACCCTATACAGTTTTG
>JACGDI010005233.1:409979-430877 GCA_014898725.1 Jacaranda copaia | reverse complement strand
GAGTGATTTTAGGCTTGAGATCTGCAACCACGAACACACGTCAACTAGCCGAGAACCCCCCGGCTAAGGCACTCCGACGCTCAAGTTAGTTCCGGTAGAGCAGAATATAGAGAGAATATATAATGAATAGTGTAAAATGGCATTACTTTGAGCGTGATTGGGCCTGCAGTATTTATAGCTTTGTGCGGGTGTGATTTTACCCAAGTACCCTTATCAGGTGTACTGGCTTTGTCCCATGCCAGGGGTTTAAAAGTCATTCTAGATTTTGGTGCTTGCCAGGTGGCTAAATCTCCTATTTTCTCGAATAACCATGCCAGTAGGGGCACATGACTGCCAAAGTTGTTGGTAGGATCGTCAGAGTTGTTGGCAACAGTTGCACTGGCTGCTACGTGTCATCGGAGTGTGTTCGACATGTTAGATAAATATGTCCGACGGGGATCCGTGTGAACGCCGGAGGTTGATTCATGTCGACCAGACTCAAATGCTCGAAGTCCAAGGGTGGTCCTTAGGTTGATACAGTTCGACCATAAGCCTTACCTACTGAGGTCGATACTGGTCGACCAAATAGATATACACTTAGGCCTCGTGGGCTGTCTTGTTTGATGTTGGGCTTGTTGAGCCTATTGGGCTATCCCATATTAGAAATCATCGCTTTTCATATTTACTTAGCTAATTTAATTTAAAATGTCTCTAAATAAGTTTACAAACTTTTTAAAATATATTATAAAATGTGTAAAAAATTATAAAAAGTGTTTGATAATATTTTAAGAAAGAACCTATAAACTCTTAAAATAAAATGTTAAAATCTTACAAACTCTCTTCGAAAAAGTAGGAAATTTCTAATTTATTTTCAATTTTAACTATATTATTGCTAACTATTACTAATATTTTATAAATTATAAAATTTTATTTATTCAAAACACTTTAAAAATTCACTTTTGAAATAAGATTTAACAAATTAAAAATTTACGAAATATTTAATCAACACCTCCTTAAATACTCAATTTTATCACTTTTCATATTTAACAAGTTATTTGACTTCCAAGTTTTGAATGTCATCGAACTGTCTGAGTCACTGCTGCCACCGTCCGGCCGGCCTTTTGGTCATCTTTCGCAACCATTCCCAACTATCATACCACAACTATACTTTACAGATGTTATTACATTCTAAAAATGCATATTTATACATTTGTAGTTTTAATTTAAAAACAAAAGTTTGGTTTCAAAATGATGTTCTAATCATATGCTTAATATTAAGGCATAGAAATTTACATATTTTTAAGTATATACTAAAAATGACAATTGATCGTAAATATCAAATTCATGTCAAATATTAATTTGAGTGTAATATTATAGATATATTAATTTTGTTCAATTAAAGAGTGGCACATATAAAATAATATGTTAGTTATGAATTTCAAATTTTCTATTTATCTCAAAATTTATTAAATTTAATTCTAAAAGATAAATAGTTAATTTTAATTAATACTCTAGCATTTATTTTATACTCAAATCAAATATTGACAAGTGTTGAAAATGAAGTGTCTACATCTATGGAATAACTAAATCAAAGATATTTGATGTTATCTCTTGATATATAACATTATCTTATCATAGAGATAACTATCAAAAAAGTTCAAGTTAATCTGGAAATCTGCCATTAAGTATCTATATAAAGATGGTGACTAAAGCTCATTTAACACACAATACAAATTTCCAGCAAGTGAGATGTGCTTTGAAGGAGTCCAACAATTTTCTCAATTAAATTCAAGGAGATCCATAATGTTTTAGGCATTTTTTACGAAATTCATATATTTTTGGCGTTTGATTCAAGATTAAGGTGCGGAACCCTTGAATTAACATTATTTTTATTTAAAGAGATCCACGAAATTTAAGATATTTTTTGTGAAACTCATATATTTTGGCGTTTGATTCGAGATTAAGATGCGAAATCTTCGAATTAGTATTATTTTTTTCAAATCAAATTTAAGGAAATTCACGGCGTTTAAGGCATTTTTCATGAAACTTATTAAATTCAAGATTATTTTGGGAAGAAAGAATAATGGAATTAGATGAGAGATTGAATTCACAATTGATTGATGAGTTTCAATTTCATTTTATTTGTATGATTTTTCTTGTTTTGCAATTTTATTTATTGCAGACAAAGAAATTTACCCTTACAAATACAACATTTGAAATTAAAATGCACAGGTATGAGGAAAACACACAATAAAAAACATAAGAAAAAAAGAAAAAAGTAAAAAAAGAAGCAGAAAAGATTAACGATCATCTTCTCTACTTTCTGAAGCAATTATTCGTACCTTTAGTTTGTGCGACTTCGTGTTTTGATATTTAGTCAAGTCCCAAATCGAGAAATCGAAAAATATGAAGCTTACATATAAATATTTTCTTCACTAATCATTTGAAATACTTTTTTTTCAAAATAAAATTTCTACCAAAATGTGCCAATAAGAATATTTGATGTGGTTGTATCTTCAATTTTAGCGATGAATTTGGTTATTATAATCTGCGTTGCACATGAAAATGACACCCACGTGCTTCTTGCAAAAAATTGGGGTTGTTAGCATACAAATTCTTATCTCATAACGAAGAAGTTAAGAATCTTAAGATAATTTATAAATTGCTTACTATTTCTTACTATTTATAATGTCCTTTAGAATAAACCCAATCATTGTGGACCAATAGAAATATGATGATGAGTAGATTATAGACAAATAGAGGTATTATTTCAGTAGCATGTATTGAAAGAATTTTTTAGAGAGCGATATTGGATAGTGAGAGAAAGAAGAAGTTTACAAATTGTTTCAAGAGCCTTGACTCATCTAGTGTGGGTAAAATCAAGAATATATCATTGTAGCATCCTCAACTAAGACATTTGGAAAGATGCATATGGCACTCAAATGTATGTATGACATCGATTATGATGATCAAATCTACCACCAAATATAAAGACTTGGCTAAATCAAAATGTTATTATTCCAATATGCAATGATACAAATTTATCTTAAAAATACTTTGAAGATTGAGAGAGGGGGAACAACACTCTCAAAAGCTGTCAATCATTCTCAAAAGTTGTCAACCATTCCATTATGGCCTAGGGATAAAATTAGAAAGGTGCGAAACTAAGTTGAGCTTGAGAGAAATTTTTGATCTAAAGATGGATGAGTTTAATACTTTGAATTCGAACTCAACATGATAAAAACTCGAGCTTGAATCAGCTCGATTCAATTAAACACGAATTGTTAAGTGAACTGTAAATATTTGTGTGTATAATTAATTATTAAATGATTATTTATTTATTTTTACCATAAGTTTTTATTTTATATATTGAAATTTATACAAATATATACAAAATAAAAATATGATAAATCAAATAAACTAAAATAAGTTAATGGGGGAGAGAAAAAGAGATAGCTATGAGGTTGAGGAACACACAAAAAGTTTGAGAAGATAAAAATAAAAGTGGAGTTGGAGAGACTGGCGAGAGAAATAAAAAATAGAGAAAAAAATTATTATTGATCAAAGTCACTAAAACACCAATTTTTAATTATATTATAAAGAAGTGTAAGTAGATAAGGGCCGTCTGGGTTTGTTTTTATTTTTATTATTTTCAAAATTTAAAGAATTAATTAGTGAAAATAAATTTGTATTTTGATAAATTATTGAAAAAATAATAATTATGTTGGATTTAATATGTTTTAGTAGAGAGATATGATAATGATGATAATAAAGAAAAGATATATAAATAATTAAGTAAAAATATATTATTAAAAAATATATTTTATATATAGTGATTGATATATTTAAAATTTTAAATAATAAAAAGTGTGAAATTAAAATTTGAGAATGAAAGCAATCAGGCCATTTGGATCTTTCCCTTCATAATAATTTGTCATCTTTTCTGAAAAAAATGGTCTTTTCTGAGTCAACACAAAATCGAAATGACCACAACCATCACAATCAACGTCAGGCTTTAGTTTAATTGTGGTTATCCAAAACCTTGCCGTACGGCGGTCAGAGATTTTTGAGCTGTCTGTCACAAAAGCAACTTGTTTGGTGTTGGCAATAGCACAAAGACATTATTATCCCCTCCCCCGCGCCCCCAACTAAAACTACCTACCTGTTTAATGCTGCTGCCGATCGCAGGGCGTTTTCGGACTTTTCACAGACATGTCACGCTAGGATTTTGGCTTAGCTGTATAAAATAGCTGAAATTCTTTCGACCGAACTCGGATCGGTAATTGTAATTCGATTAAGTGAATCGGTGACGATCCGTGCCACCGTCTAGGTGCAAAGTACTTAATTTATTGTCAAAAGAAAAAGAATCTTTTTTTTTTATTGATTTTATTACATCAATTTTAGTCAAATAAATAAATAAAATTGATTATTAATTTTAAACAAAATCCACACGTAATCCAATTGTAATTTTAATGGATTCATATCTTAATCTGAATGAGAATAGTTATGGTCATATTTAAGAAAATGAAATTGCTCCGTTAGCGTAAAATGTAAATCATTTGCTTTCATTATAAATTACACAAAAGTAAAGTGGGGAATAAAATGAAAGCCAAAGCCACCTAATAAAAATAAGAAATTAAGACTCGATAATCTTCCAAATTAAATTAAATTAAAGCACACTCCAAAGTCCAAAGGTGCCCCCTGCCACTCCCTTTGTTTCTATCCTGCCTCTGTGATGTAAACTCTACAACAAACCCCCATCTACTACTCCACCCTTTTTCTCTTCTGCTTTCTTTACCTTTCCGCTCTCTCCCCCTTGTCACCTTCCTTCCAAATTCTAACCATTGAGTTCGGTTATGCACAATTCCAAGGTGAAGTCAGTCAACCCTCAAGCCTTTTCTGGGCCCATAACTAGTTGATACAGAGCTGAAGTACATGCGGAATGGTGGCACTGGTGCTATGGCTGGCGAATTTTCCAATTCTGATATCGAAAAGCAGCGGAGTAATGGAGCGGAGGACCTCGGAGGCGGCGAACCGGAGAATGCTGCAGTGGGTGAATCTGAAGACTTGGTTGAGAAAACCATCGACGTGGTGATCGTGGCCTGTCCCGACAAGACTGAGCCCCAACTCGAAAGAAAAAATTCAACTTCCCATGAAGAGTGCAGGTATGTCTCCATTTCCCACTTGTGCAAACTAGGAGTTTCTTATTTGTGCCCTAGTTTTTATTTTAGTATTAAATTAGTCGTTGTTGAGTAAAATTTGTAAATAAATGGCTGGAAATATTTATAATAGATATGTTATAATGTGAGACTCATAAAATTTTAGACTAAATGCATAAGCAAGAAATTAGGTTTGTGGGCTCTGATTAAGTTCACCATGGATTGCTGCATATTGTCTGCAGTCACCTAATTTGCATAAACATGGAAATTGGTGGTTAAATTACGAAGACGTGTCTGTTTGTTTTTGGCAGGCGAATTGTTTGGAATGGTGAGGAGAACAAATTAAAATGTGTAGATAGGAAAGTTAGCTTCTGACAAGTGTGAAAATTCTTTGTTTATAACTTTTCATATGAAGAGTTGCAAAGTTGTTTTCTTTCTTTTCTTTTCCTCCCCCCCACCACCACCAAAAAAGAAAAAAGGAAAAAAAGAACTATGTCTCCTTATTTGCATACTAGCAGGCATGGCATTTACTTTCCGCACACTTAAATTCAACTTCTGAGTGTAACAAGTTAGGCGGTGTTAGGTGGTTTGGACTCTGTCTATACTAGTGCTATGATTTGAGATAATTATAAGTTGAATATAATGTACTAATTCTCAGTTAATTCCTTGAAATCCTTTAGCTTCTAGAAAGGACTGTGGTAGTCTAGAGCTATAACAAAAGGATGAGAAGACGGAAAAAGAGGAGAGAGTATTAGGTCTCAACTGTAAGATATGACCATTCACACATTGCATGTTTGAGCAGATTGATTTTACTCTTGAAAACATATTGCTTTCTTCTATTGGTGGATGGTGCTGTAGTAGTGTAGTCTTAGAGTTGATTTTTGAACCTTATTTTTTGGTCAAAATATCCTATCTGGCGTTTTAAAATATAAGCTCTAGGGTAAATGTTAGAATGAGAGTTAATAAGCTTTGAAGTCTCTTATAATTCTGTACTTATAAGTAATCTCGGGCTCTTTTTTAAGATCTTATAAGTTGTGAATCACAAGGGCCAAGGCCATCCTCAGTCATCACTCAATGTGACTAAATGATCTAAATCATCTTAAAGCTTTTGAGCATGTTTTATCCCAATGATAAATGGCGCTCTCTATAAGTAAGATTTGGCATATTTTAAAACTCCAATAAACATGTTCTAAGATTTTCCTTTTCTTCTTTTTTACCCTAAAGCATAACCAAATCCCTCTTTTTATCACAATGGGTTGGTATTCAGACTACCAAGCCAACTGCCATGACCTATAATACAAAGCAACCCTTCAGAAAATGAAGCTACGTAAATTACTAGTCAATTCAAATAAACTCTATTAGGACAAATTAACAGACGGCGTGCAAAATTTGATTTGTCCCTTATTATCGTAATGGATTGAAGGGCAGCCATATTTGAGTTGACTCACTTGACTTCTTATAATTCTATATAAAAAGATTTCGTGGGGCCGCCTTCTAACCATAACTAACTTCTGTGCTAGATACTCTGTCCCATTTCTGTAGCATTTTCTAGTTTCCCTAAAAGAAATGAACATGTGCTATTCAAATTAGTGAAATAAGCCATCTTGCCCTGGATTAGAATTCTCTGGATGAGATTGCAGAAAAATCTCTCAGGCTTTACTGGACTAAATCAGTGTTTATGGCAAGTGTTACAGTGAGCTGTCTTGTTGTCTATCCATAGAAATGACTCTCTTTCACTCTCTCTCTGTGGTTAATTGTTAGGATGATACTGAATGTCTCGATGAACTTAAGACATTCATTCTCAATAAAAAGATATTCATTCCTGATAAAGCTGCTTGAAATTTAGCAGCAATACAGGTCACCAAAATGCTGTATAATCTTAATGTGTGGAAATGAATGAAAAGTATATAAAACGTATAGGAATACATTGTGTTTAAGAGGTTTACCCCATAGTTGTCAAAGGCAACTGAGGCGGTTGCCTAAGGTGAGAGGCGCCAAGGGAGAGGGAAAATTGCCTTTTCCCTTGCCTAGGCGATGCGGTTCAAAAGGCGAGCCTTTTCTCGCCTTTTCCTAGGCTTGAGGCGCGCTTCTCGGAACCTAGCCTAGCACTAGTAGTCAATGACAAATTGCAAAGGGAAAAGAGTGCTAAAACTTATCTCTCCCTTCCCAGTCGCAGCCCTACCGCTGCACGCTTGCTTCTACCAGTTCCCACGGCCCTGCCGTCCTATTCCCACTGACCCAGTTTCTGGTGACCCAAAGCCCACGTGCAACTGATTTTTTTTCCTGTTCTCTTTGCTTTCAACTGTTCTCTCCACTTTTTTCTTTTTTTGCTGTTCTCTCAGCTTCACACTTGTTTATTTTTTTGCTTAAATGTAATTGTAACTTTGTATTTATTATATATGTTTTTGGGTTCATTGAATAAAATTAAATGTATGTCCTTTTGTTTTCCTTAAAATTTTGTTCTTTTTTATTCTTTAGAATAGTTATTAATTTATTATTGAGAGCTTGAATTTTGAATATAAAAATATGAATATTTTCTTAAAATCTAAAACATGAATTAATTTTTCAAAATCTGAAAATTTAAGCTTATTTTAAAATTCTAAAATGAATTTAATTTCTAAAATATGACTACATGAGAATTAGATTTATTATGTTATATTTGTTGCATATCCTATAGGTTATCTACTTCACCTATACTAAAACTTATTAAATACATAATATATTTTATAAATTTTTATTTTCTCGCCTCGCTTCAAAAAGGCAAGCTCCTCTCGCCTCGCTTCTTTCCTTGGGCACTAGAGGCTTGTCTTGCACTGCTTTTCGCATTTAACAACTACGGTTTACCCTTTTTGCATTTAACAACTACGGTTAACCCTAACTGAAAGAAATAATCTTAAGTAATAAGGCTTTATCAATCCGTTTTGCTCTATGTAATAAAGTATGTCGGTGGTAGTTTCTACAAGAATAAATTGCAATTTGCAAGAGAACAAGGATAGTTGTGGTAATGAATTAATTTATGAGGTTGGGATGTGTGTCATCCAGTAATATTCTTCCATAAGCATTTTATAGACTTATATTATCAAGCATCTAATTGTGGTTGTTATCACAGATGGTGCGAGAAATTATTTGACACTGCACCTTGTTGCGGATGCATCTAGACAATCATTCACTTACACTATGTTCTTTTACATTTTGGGCATTTTATAGAAAAAATTTTGGTGGAATGAGTTTTTAGGAGAAAATTTGGAGAATGTGCCAAGTGTTTTTTTTTGTTTTGGGGAAATAAGGAAAATGATTTGAGAATGAATTGTTTGTTTTTTTATGTTTTGGAGGGAAACAAACTTTACTGTAAATGTCAAATCAGTTGCTTTTTTGTTGGATTTGTAAGGTGAAAGTGATTTTTATATATATTATATGTATATATATTTATAGTTGGATGATGGTGTGTATGTGTGTATTTAATGATTGAAATATGCGTTTAATTAATTTAATTAGTTATTTATTTTGAAATTTATATTTTTATAAATTTAATATTAGTAAATGATGTATTATTTGAAATGAAATATATATTAATAAATATTAATTATTTATGAATCATAATTATATCTTAATCATAAAAAAATTAGCTTATATCATAATTGTTAGTATCGACTTATAAAAGAAATTTGATTATTGCACATTAATTATAGACTAATTGTTGTTTATTAATTAAAATATAATTATTTAACTATTTATTACTTACGATTTATGTATAAATAAAACTTAGTTATTTATTTAAATAAAATAAGTTTTTAATAATTTATATATATAAGACTTAATAACGATTTATCAAATTAAAAAAATATTATATTATATGAAATTACATCATCTTAGATATTTATTAAATAAATAAACGTAATATTTAATTATACGTAAACTATAAAAAATAATTAATATAGAAATAATAAGTTATTTAAATAAATTAATTTAATGAGTTATTTAATTACTTTAACTTATTATTTAATTAATGCATTATTTAGTAAATATATACTTAGTAATAATCAAATGATTTCTCATAAATTTAATTAATGCTCTCAACAATTACTTTAAGCATATCAATACTAATTTGTTAAACTTGATAGATTATTAAATAAATATCACCCTATAATCAAATTTTTTATTATAATTTTAAATAAATGTGAAGATTAATATTTAATAAAGAATATTTTTGAAGAGGATTGAGTTATTTATTATATCAAATTAAAATATCTTAAATTATTTATTAAATAAATAACTGTAATATTTCAATAATACATTAAATATTAAATATAACTAATATATTATTTAATTAATAAGTAAATTTAATTAATTTAATATGTTATTCAATAAATGAATTATTTAGCAATAATATAAATAATATTTAATTAAATTTAATTCATTTTTTTCGATAATTAATTTAATTAAATTTGTAAACATAAGTTTTAGAATTTTTTAACTAGTAAAATTTTATTATTTTCATATATCTAAATATGTGTGTTTGTGTGTGTGGATGAGTGAAGTGAGAGTGATAAATGAATAAGTGATGTGATAGGTAGAATGAGAAAATGATAGGGTATGTGTGGTTTTTAGGGTGTAGGGTTTTTTGGGGATAAAATTTAAATGTTTTGGGAAAAAATTTGGAGAATATGCATTCACTTTGAAATTTTTCTAAGGGTTGTAAAACTTTTTGGGAAAACACAAAAGAACATAGCGTTAGGGTGTGGAAATGCTAGAGTTTTCCCTGGCAAAAATTTGATCAACCATTCTTAGAATCTGCTTTCTTTCAAGTTTTAAGCCAGATTCTTGCATAGTACTAGCACTGGCCCTCTAATTGGATCTCCTGTTTTCTTGCTATATATCCCTTATCTTCCCTGAGACATCATTTTGTCTACCTTTTCTGTTATATCTGTAATATGGAATGGATTAAGGATAAGTCATGGACTAAGGTTGAAATTTTTTATTTGATGGTGATTTCTCTCAAGAAATTGCCTTGTCAAACTAACTTAGTATCTTATGGAGATGGGACAAAATATATTGTACATGTTCAAACTTAAACGGCATTCTCTTGTTGGCTTCCATATGAAAAGTTTGTTTGTTTCTGATTTGGGTTGCTTGTTCTGTTAGCTGACAAACAATAGCTTCAAAGATGGTTAAACCGGAATATATATGATTATCTTTCCTCAGGACTGGAGCAATTTCTTATGTATTTCATCACCAGGATAATGCTATTCATACAAAACCACCTTTTGATTACAGATTACTGATTGCCTTCCGTTATTTCATCTTACAATTTTTGCCCGTGGCAATCAATGGACCTTCCAAATTTTCAATGAAGAAAGTAGAATACCTTCTTAATGGACTATTATGATACTTCACTTTTGCAGGGTATGCCAGGAGGAAAATGAAGAAGTCTTGATCAATCTTGGATGTCAATGTCGAGGTGGTCTCGCAAAAGCACACAAGTCATGCATAATCAAATGGTTCAATACTCGAGGTTCAAATAAATGTGAGATCTGCCAGTAAGTGTCCTACTTCTACTAAATAATTTCAGCTTTAATCAGGAGGATTGAGGAATGATAATGAGCCTTCATGTTTCTTATGCAGGCAAATAGCTGCAAATGTAGAACCTCCTGATTCCCAGGCAAGTCTTTGTACTATCTAGGTTCCAATGCTTTAGCTTTTGATATGGAAAGCTTAATGATCTGAATGTTCTATCTCTGTTACTTTTTAAAATTTCTAGGATAGCCTATTTTAGTGGGACTTTTCATGATGCATACTAGAAACTGAACAGCTGGAGCTCAGGCTGAACTGGATTACAGTTTGAATCATAAACCTAGCTCCTTAGGTATTATTTTGTTATTCTAGCCTATGGAAAGACCTGCTATTTTTATATTTGATGACTAAGTATTGCTTGTTGGATGCATATGAAATTGCCAGTCTTTTGTTGTATTTTTCTATATGAGTGTATCTTGACTGAACCGCTGCAGAACCCAAGCAATGCTTTTGGTGCTGTTTCTGAGATTGCTATATAAGTATATATCCCTCCATTAGTGAAGGATTAATCTCTCTTGCTTACGATACAAACTTGAGTTTGTGGTAAACCAATCTCTGATTTGATTCTTTTATGTGTGACAGTCAAGTTACTGGGTTTGGAGGGTTGACCCGGCCTTTAGAGCTCAAGAACGTGAAAGGGTAAAGGAGCCATATTTTTCTAGCTGTTACTAGCAGTTATAACAGTCTTTGCTTAGAAAAACCACTAATAAATTAATTACTGATTCTGTATTTTGTAACAGGGCTGTTTTAGTCCTCTTTGGGTGGCATTCTCGATTCTTATTGGTGGTCTTTTGCTGGATGTGCTGATTTCCATAACCCTTGGTGTTTCTGCCCTCCCCGTGAACATCATTATTGGTACTCAACTTTTTGACGCAATAGGTTTAAATAGACTCCAAACTCGATGTGGCTGTTTAAAACTAAAAACCTTGTCATCCAGGTGTGATTGTTGTGCTGGGACTTGGTACTGCTCTACGGCTTGCCCTTGAGTTTTGCCAAGAATGGAACGTCAGAAGAGTAGTGCAACGGGTAGAAGCAAATGTCAATCTGGGATACCATCCTGCATTGTAGGTGAAACTTGTATATACAAATGTAACTGCAGATGCTGCCTTTACTGTGAATGGCAATATGATGCGCTGCTGTATCCTGAGTTAGAAAGATGGAGCATCTTATGTACTTTTCCGGAGGATCATTCTTCCCCTTGGAACCATTGTTGCTACCATTCATGCACCTCCACACTGAAATTCAGTGGTTAGAGGCTGGATGAAAGATTTTGCATCTTGGTTGTGTTTTTTTGTATGCATAGTGAATTAGCAGTATGATGTGCGTATAGGTCCTGGTTTTTCCAGAGTATAAAATGAATGAGACGATCATATCTGATTACTGTGAGAAATTTGAAGGGAAAAGGTTAAAGAAAAAGAGGAAACAAAGACGAAATAGCTTGCGTGGATTTTTTGGGGAGAAAATTTGACTTTTATGTATTTTGGTAGTACCAAAATGTATTTTCTATTGACTGGACATATTGTTCAATAGTATTATAAATTTATAAATATAGTATTTTATATGGTGTGACTCAAATATTTACATTATAATATGGCAACTTTTTAAATCATTACGATTGTTGCGAGGTCATAGCGGTTGCTGAATTGAGCTCCCGGTGTATTTTGTTTTAATTATTATTATTATTATTATTATAAAGCAAAAAAAATTGGCGTGCATAAATCTTTTAACTGCATGACAGTTTTAAGTGTTATATTTCAATTATGATTTGATTACGATAAAAATTAGTGTCATGTGGATCGATAATCACCTCTGTAATAACTATTACGGGAACACGTCCTATAACATGAACAAAGATGCAGATTTTCCTATTGCGAACTGGTTGAGGAGGCTCTCGTTTCTTATGGTATCTGATGGACTTTGATTTAGATTTCCCTTATAGTTTTCGATGGACTTTGAGTTAGGACATAAGTTTATTTTTCAAAATCTATAATAGTCTTAGGATTTCTTATCCAATCGTGGTAGTTCGGCTCAATCAATTTATTAGTTTTCAATATGATGCTCAGTGGATTCTTAGTTATTTCTTGAGACTTTGCAAATCTGCAAAGGCGAGAACAAAATACAAGCATTTGATTGGATCTTAATATTTAAAACATAATTATGATTTTTTAAGCTCGAGGCCTGTGAGCATACAATTAAATAGTATTTTTATTTTATTAATAAATTATATCACTATTATTTTATTTTTAGTTGGAGTCCGAGCTTGTGATTATTTATAGCTCATTTAACAACTTGAGCTTAAGTGAGCCAAATCGAGCCAGGTTGAGTTCGGGCTTTCATTAAGTCAACCTTGAGCCTAATACATATATATATATGTATGTATATATAAGCTCAATTTTTTTCACAAATTCGGTTTAGCTTGATAGCATCCTTACCTAAAAGTAAATTGGTCTGTTCATCAATCTATTCTAGTTTTGGGAACTACTTAGGAGCTGGAGTGAAACTTTAATGTTCTGACCGGAGCTGGTGTTGACTAGCTTGCAAGGCCAATATTGAAAACTTATTAACATTTGTGGTACACTTGTAAATTTACAATTCCAGTATGGGCCATTCAATCGGTGGTTTTACTGGCAGGAAGTCATAACAAGTTAGGAAATAATTGAACAGCTGCATCGATGGATTTATTTGGTACCTATAGTCTAACAAGGAAAAACGGAAGGCCTGAAAATTTCATAAGACCAATGCATCTATTCTGCTTAAAATTTCTTCAAGTTGGCGATATTCCAAGTTCTAAGCACTTTTCAACTGTCCGTATGTTTAACTTGCGTGGGCTGGCGCCATGGTTTCTTCTAAATGTTTCAACTAGCGTACTTTAGCTTCATAGCTTTCACCACCTTACCTTCCCATTTGACAATTGACTTCCCAATTGGTGCTGAAGCGTCGGCCTTCACCAGAATTGAAGCACGCACCCAAAATTTTCTTTGTTAGTTGCTCCGTGCGAATGATGATGCCAGCGGTTCGTTGGTTAAACTAGTTAAGAGTAGGGGTGTGGAAGAAAATAAAAAATTGACCTGACCGAACCGATTGAAACTGAAAAAAGGAATCGAGCCCTTTTTTTGAATAAAATTCAGTTTCCGATTTGATTCAGCAGGCGTAGCCTCACACGCACACAGCACATGGCAGCACCAGCTCTACACTGCCACTGCGACAGCTTGCATGGCACAACTCACGGGGCAGGTTGGCATAGTTTATAATATTAACTTTTTTTCACTTTTTACCAAATGCACCTAGCATTCGAATATTAATGTCTATGAAAATTGAAACAAAATAATTTAAAATTGAAGGACCAATGTTGATTTTAAAAAAAATAGAAATTGATTAAAATTGGCTGGGTTTTGGTTAAACCAAAACTGAAACTGAAGCAGGAAATAATTTTAATGGATTCAGTTTCAATTGTGCTGGCTAAAATTGATTTTTAATCGATGGTTTGGTTCACTTTTCGCTTTTTCATTATGGAAAACAAAATGTATCGATTGACTGATTAAACCGTTTAGTTAGATATGAGATATACCACAATGGACTCTTTTTTTCCTTTGGAGAGGGCAGAGGACCCTTTTACGTGGAGAAAGACTGTAACCAGGTCTTTCTATCCCCGTAAAAGGGAGTTAGGCAGATAATTGAGCTTGTAGCTATTGAGCTCCTGTAGCTATAGAGCTAAATGAGCTAATAAGCTACGAGTTATTGAGTTAAAAAAGAAAAGGAACTAGTCAAGAAAATGCATGTTCATATATAGAAAACGAGAGTTTATTGATCCCAACGATGGATTATACATCAAGGGGTACAAACTCAAGATTTTGAGAAAGAAAACTTGTGGTAAAATCAATGCAGGCGAGAAACTTTCCCAGATGCTCCTATGGTTCCCCTGCTCCATCAAATTTCTAGAGAGGTTGGATACCAAACATTATTTAGGAGTACTAGAATAGCGGACAAAATAGGCTATGCCTGGGAGGAGCAGCTGCAAGAGGAAAGGACTCTCCGTCACCTCTGAGAGTGTAATGGAGCACAGTGGTCCAGTCCAACATTGTGGTTTGCTGCCTAGAGTTGTTCTTCTGTGGGTGATGCCTGGCTATTGATTTGATGAAATGGCAGGGGTGTGACTCTATGTTCCTCCTCTAGCTTTTACTCACTTTGCTTGGGAGTCTTGGAAGCTTCTTGGCTTCTGCAAAAGGAATGGGGAGGTTCCGATTTTGGATGTTAAGCGACTTATTGAGCAACAACCTCAGCAGAGGCTTGCATAGGGTTTTTCTACTATAGCTAACAAAGCTTTCAATGTAATTTACAAGCAATAGGTTCTCAGACATAAGTGGATTTTCGTGTGTCGGGGGTGCCGTGGGTAGTCTCTTTGAGGTCAAAGTGATCGTTGTTCTCCGAGGGGCTACTGAGCCGCAAACTTTAGATCTGATCTACATTCTTAGGTAACATTTGGGTATGTTTTTTATTTGATTTTATTATGTGTTTTGAGAGAATAAATAATTAAAGAATTATGAGAGAATGTGAAATGAAGATTGGGAAATATGATTGATGTTTGGTTATTGTTTTTAAAAATAATCAAAAATGGGGTTTGAAAGTTTTGATATATTTGGATATATTTTTTAGGGAGCATTTTTTTAGTGTAGGCATCACATCATTATTTTTGTATTGATGTTTGAGGGTGAAAATTGATATTAATTTTTTTAATTATAAGGATATTAATTAAAAATATTATGTATATATGTATGTATATATTTTGAAGAGATATGATTATGTTGTAAGTTTATAATGATTAAATGAGTTGTATTATAATATTTTATGGGTTTTGTTTGTTGGTTGAAAATTTATTTAATTGTAATTATTATTATTATTGTTAGTAGTAGTATACTTGCAACTATTATTATTAATATTATTACTACGATTATTATTATATTATGGTTATTATTATTATAATTACGAATACTATTGCTATTACTAGTATTAGTAGTATTGTCGTTTTATTTATTATTAATGCTACTTACATTATAAATAAAATTATTTATTGTCTATTAACAAGTTTATTTTTATTAACCATTTCTGTGACGTAACCATTTTTAAACTTTCAAGAAAATTATCAGTTTGAATGTTATCAAAACCAGGAAAACTATCAAATATATTTTCTATTATAGGTATTACCTGTTTACCTTGAGCTATTTCTAGTTTTCTAAGTCTATCTTCAAGAAATACATTATTTTTTTTAATTTCGATTATTTTATTTTTTAAATTATTAACTTTTTGTTTTAAATCATTAACAGAAGTAGGAGTATTATTTTTATTTCTATATTCTAACATTTTAAAAGCTTCAGACATAGAATAGGGTTCATTGTTACCATTATTAGACACAAACTCTTCATTTCTAGAAGTTGAAGTAGTATTTTCAATTTGATCAATTATCTTAGATCTTAAAATTGGATCTTTTATTAGTTTTAAAAATTCCATAGTGTTATCATTATTAATGACATTTAATTCACTAAATTGTGATCTAAGCCTATATAAATCTTCACTTTCAGATTTCTCACTAGTCCTATCTGTATTAATACAAGACTCACCGTTTTGACATAGTTCACATTCAGAACAAGAATTATTAAAACATTCATTTAAAGAATCATTTTCATCAGAAACAGAAGAATTATCATCTTCACTATCAGAATTAAGCATTAATTTAAACAATACATCTTTTATATTATCATCAATATCTAAACTATTAATTTTAGACTTCATTTTACACTTATCAGCGTAATGTCCTACTTTACCACATTTATAACAAGCACCATATTTTTTAAATCTTTTATAAAGTTTTTTATTACTCTTTCTATTCTCTCATTCTTTTTCCCTAACCTTTTTATGAGAATGCTTTCTATATTTTTTCTTTTTATAATAATCATCTTTTTTATCTTTAGATTTATTAATTGGTTTTGGAATTTCCATACCAAATTGTCCACAGAATTGACCTAATTGTTTTCTTTCAGTAATATTATTACGTTTAATTTGTTGGTTTAACTTAATTTCATTACATAAATTTAAACCTTCCTGAATACAGGTTCTTATTAACTTACCATAGGTAAACTTATCATAATCAATATTAGGATTATTCTGCCTAAGAGTTTTTCTGACTCTTTCAGCAAAAAGAGAAGGAAGATCATCTATAAATTTTGACTTCCAATGGGAGCTATTAAACTTAGGGAGTTCTAAGACTCTAGACAAAAATGTGTCTTTATACCACTTAAATGAAGTAAGACTCTGACACTTTAAACCATTTAGAAAAGTTTTATTGTGTTCAGAATTATTAGTCCACCTACCAGTAAAATGTTCTATTATAGTGACAATTAGGGTGTAAACAGCATTTTCTGTATTAGTACTAGACCCTTCAGTTTTAACAGCACTTAATATTTTATTTTTATTAGCCTGGGTTAAATAATTATCCCACCAACCTTTAAGTTGTCCAGTAAAACCAGCTACAATCATTTTAGCTACAGATTTATCAGTATTACCATTTGCCTTACAAATTGTGGAGTTCATTAACATCCTATGTACTAAATTATAGATATGACGCTCTGTAAAACCATCTAAGTTCCATTCATAAATATTTTTACCAGAGTATGAATTATTAAGAATAATATATTGTTCCTCATGCAAAACATCTTGCGGTGAAGGACGAGGATAATAGTAAGTATTCATTGTAGGTCTATCTGCATATTTTTGAAGTTTATTAATTTCTTCATTGACAGCAGTTTTATAAGAATCTTCATTTATATCACTCAGAGTAGATATCCTAAACTCAAAAAAAAATTTAGTTATTAATTTTTCTAATTCAGTCATATCTCTAAGCCTAAAATTATCAATTTTAGGTGGAGGTTGTATACTAGGCATAGTAATATTAGTAGGCAATTCTTGGGGAGGAATAGCAATTTTATTAATTCTTCCCTCTAAATCATCTAAGAGTTTATTAGTTCTATGGCTATTATTAACAATGGTTGAAAGTTTTTGGTCTAATGGGACTAAAGTTTCTCCTAAAACATTTAGATATAAATTAGTATAATTTTGTTGTCTTATTAAAATATTTATTTCCCTAATAGTAGCAGGCATATGTTCACCACCTAGGAAATTATTAAAGGTAGAAAAAAGAAGATTTTTATTTCCCTCAATTATAAAATTTTGCTGAGGTGGGAAAATAGAACGTTGTTTATGTCCACTCTCATCAATATAAGTTTGCTCTATTACAGAAAGATATGGCTCAAAATATGTAACCATAAACCAAGGAACAAAAGGTATTAGTTGATCTTTTTCAGAAACAAATTTATAAAATTCATTTTGAAAATTTGTTTGTTGTTCTTTATTAAAAACTTTAAAAAACCAATCGCGAAACATTTTCCATCGATCTTTATTAAATTCCTATGACTAGAACTAGGAGTAAAATCAAATTTTTTCTTATTCATTAAAAATTATCTTGATTTAAATATGAATATTTTGTACTGAAAAATTCATTTAAGATTCAATTGGTTTAATAGTATCATCACTATTATTATCATTATTATTGTCTGGAATATTAAATCCATGAACAATATTAGAAGAATTAATTTTTAACCTATCAAATCTAGTGTCAAGATTATTATCTTTTCTATTTTCAAAGGTTGGTTCATTAACTTGTGAAGTTGAAGCTCTAAAAGGATTAGGACTATCAAAATTATTTTCTAATCGATCTATATAAGAGAAAGAAGATATAACAGATTTACTAAATCTCATTAATTTATTATTTTTAAATTGAATTGACACATCTCCATTTGGAGTTTGAATTATTTGACTCACCTCTGTTTGTATTTCAGGTTGGATCGGAACCGTTTTTTCTATTAACCATTGACTTGGAAACTCAATACTATCCCATTTAATAGCTCTACGAGTCATAATATGAGACTTGCTAAAATTTGTTTCAATTAAAATTGTCTCATTTTCATTTTTGTTAATCATTTTACACATAGAATTTAGAGTGTAAAGAGGTTTATAATAAATCCTATAACAAATACATATAGTTTCTGTATTTGGCATATAATCATACCCATGCAATTTGACATTCAAAGTAACAGCATGTAAGATATTAACATCAGTTAAAGACAACTGCAAATTAGGATAAACATCAAAATAAATCGAGCCATGTGCCAAACTCGATTGTATTATACCCATCAAAGAATGTTTCCAATCCAAACATTTAGCATCTCTTAAAACAGCAACAAAACTATTAGGCAAATTATCAAGAGTAAGTGGTTTAAAAGTAACTTAAATTAAACTAATATGAATAAATTTATAACAACCACGATATTTATCAATATCAAATTTCTGTAATAGTTGCAAAGAGATATCATCTGAACTAAGAGGTATTGACTTTTTAGTGGTCTTAACAATTTGTTTTAAACCAATTTTTTCAAAAGTACCTATTCGATAAATAATTTTTGGATCTACTTTAGGAATTGTCCATTTATTAAGAAGACTGATATTTAAAGAAAGATCTATTTCTTTCGAAATAGAATTTTTAACAGAAGTATTTTTTTCCTTTTAAAATATTCATTTCTTTAAAGAAAAGTGTTAAACAACCAGAGAAATATACAATCTCGAATCCATGGCTCCGATACCAAAAGGGGGGGCAGGATCTTATGATGGAGGATAGGATCTCAAACGAATTCACAAAAACCCAACATATAGTCAGAATGCAGGAAAATATTACCCAAAGATTTAACACCCAACTCATGCTTCCAAACCAATGCCCAAACAACGCCCTAAACGCCTTCCACACGGCTAAGCGGGCAAACAAAGGGCCATGAAGAGGTATATGGAAGACTATTAAATCATGGAACCCACTTGGATAATTCGGTTCAGAAATCCAAACCTCTCAATATAAGCCTAGTCTAAAGTGACCATGTATACAGAGAGAGTATCTCACTCATAGTTGTTTAACACAGAATTCCTTAGTCTTCCATTAGGCTAGGGTATACGCAAATAATTTAAATTAAAGAAAGAAAAGAAAATACCTATGGGACCTCAGCACCGCAGATAAGAAACTTTAATCAGCTTCCAAAGTTTTATTAATTACAAACGAAAATTTACAGAATACAGTTTACAAATTACAAAACAGCAGAAAGAAAATTTTAAAACTGGTTCTAAAAGGCTCTGCTCACCTATACAATTGAATGCCTTTTTAAAGACTTAAGAAAGAACTATTGCGGACTTCAAAATATTTTTCTGGCGTCTGAATAGTAAAAAGTAAAATGTAAAATACTGTGTGAATTTCAAAATTTTTGAATCCGGAACAGTAAAAGAAAAAGTAATTCTACAGTACTCTGCTATAATTTAGACTACTGTATCTGTCCTATTACTTTAATAATTTTTCGACAATTGTGACGGCTTTCACCACTCACATCACAATTGCTTTCTTCATTCTTTCTCCTCAATGATTCTATTATTTCATCTAGGTCTTTCAGATCATCATTTGGATCTTGGGCATCTTGAAACAGATCACCAAATTGATTTTTATCAGTTTTTGAAAATGTCTCCATTGCCACTGTTTCTTCTTCATTACCAGTGGATGAATCATCTTCTTCAACAATCTGGTCTCCAAATTCTTCTTGAACCATATTTAGGAATTCTTTTAATAAATCTGCTTTGGAAAATTTTCTTTTCTTCATTTTAATTTTTTCAGAGGCTCTTCCGAAAATTGTTGAAGCTTCTTTCTTCTTATTTTTTAAAGCAGTTTGTTTATTTTGTTATGTTGTTCTTGAAATATTATCTAGAATTTCTTAGCCTTCTATCTTGCTTGTAGCTTTATCAACTTGAAGCAATTTGTTCCACCATTTGATGTAGTAGGTCCGGTAGAGACAAGGAATATTATCTTCAGGAGAAAAGTTGATTTCAAGCACCCATTTCCATATCCACGGGATTGAGAATTCCAAAAAGAAAAAAATTGCAGCCTTGTTTGTAATCATCTGATCCTCGGCTTCTACTTCCTTTATCTTGGGAGAAAACTCGACCCATTGATTGAAAGCTTGCTTGAACATATCAAGCAAAAGAATTGGTGCAGGATCATATGACTTCCACCAACTAAAAAACCAATTAGGAATATTATTCCTAAAAACTT
>JACGDI010005233.1:381575-409879 GCA_014898725.1 Jacaranda copaia | reverse complement strand
CTAGGGGCTGATTGGCTAGGGGAGAAAGTCTTATTAGAACTTTCTTGAAATTGCAAAAATTCTGCAAAAAGTGGATCATTTGGTTGGATTGGGTTGGAGGAAGTAGCATTTGACGCTTGTGAAGAGGATAAATTTGTCAATTGTTTTTTCCTATGTTGTATTAATGGAAATTTATTAAAAGAGAAATTCAACCCAGAACGTCCTCCTCTATTAGAAAACGGATTCTGTCCACCTCCTCTATTATGGGGTATCATTGTCCCAGTAAAAATTCACGAGTAAGAAAATCAGGGAGACTATTATTAGAATCCTTTTTATATATTATTTTAAAATCAAAAGGAGCTAAATAAACTGGCCATCTAGCAAACATTTATTTAGATACATCATGTTTAAAATCTTTTTTGAACATAAACTGAGCAGATTAACAATCAGTTTTTATAATAAAAGGTTGATTATATAAATCATCTTGAAATTTTAAAACACATTTAACAATTGCAAAGATTTCTTTAGCAACAGTAGCATAATTTTTCTGACTATTATTCCACTTACCAGAACAAAACCTAACAAGAATTTCTTGTTTAGTGTTTGGATTAATTTGTTTTAATATACCTCCATATCCTAAATCAGAGGCATCTATTTCTATTATTTTATCCCAATTAGGGTTAGAGAGCATTAAACAAGGTAAGTTTTTAACTTTCTCTTTAATCCTAACAACAGCACTAGTATGACTATCACTCCAAGATTTAGGATTCTTCTTTAATCTATCATAAAGAATTGCAATATCATCAGCAAGATTTTTATAATAATCATATATATAATTAAGACTTCCTAAAAATCTTTGAAGTTGTGTTTTATCAGTTATTTTATCAGGAAACTTAGAAGCAAATTCTATACTTCTATTTATAGGGATTATATTTCCTTTTTCTATAAAATGTCCTAAAAATTTTATTTTAGTTTGAAACAATATCATTTTTGTTTTTGAAATAACAAGGCCATTATTAATTATAACTTGTTTAAAAATATTTAGATGTTTAAAATGATTTTCTATAGTATTAGAAAAAATAAGGATATCATCAATGTAAACAATTATAAAATTACTATAAGGATTAAAGATATCATTTATAATCTTTTGGAATTCAGAAGGGACATTTTTAAGACCAAATGGCATAACATTCCATTCATACTGGCCAAAAGGAACATTAAAAGCGGTTTTAAACCTATCTTTCTCTAAAATTTGAATCTGCCAGTACCCAGATTTTAAGTCAAATTTAAAAAAGATATTAGCATTAAACAATCTATCAAGCAAATCTTTTTTATCAGGTATTGGATATTTAATCCATTTCAAAACCTTATTAAGAGGTTTATAGTTTATTACTAACCTAGGAGCACCACGTTCTTGTTCATTATGTTTATTAACATAAAAAGTAGTACATGACCATGATGATTTGGTTGGCCTAATTAAACCTTTTTGTAAAAGAGACTCTATTTCTTTTTTACAATATGTTAAATATTCTGAATTCATTTGACACGGACGAGCTTTAGTAGGAATATTACCATCAAAACCGTCATCATATGGTAAATCAACAATATGCTTTTTTCTATTCCAAAAAGCATTAGGGTGATCATTACAAATTGAAAAAGAGAATTGATTTTCAAGAAAAACAATTTTTTCTTTTAATCTATAATTATTAAGTTGATCATCTATACTAAGACTAACAATTTCTTCTTTTAAGAAATTTATCTGATTATTTTTAGCTTTTATTATTTCTTCTATCTTATTAAGAATTCTAGAAAAAGGTTCAGTTATAAACTGAAAATGTAAATCTTTATTATTGAACGTTCCTATAAAACCTTTTTGATCTACCATTTTTAAAGGAAATATTTTCTTTAAGAATGGTGTACCAAGAATAATTTGATTTGAAATATTTTTAACCAATAAAAAACTTAAAGGAATACAAGTATTATTTTTGCATACAAAAGCTTTTGACAATTTAAAATTAATATCAACTTTTTAACCATTAGCAGAACAAAGTGTATGAGAAGTTTTTTCAAAATACCTAGTAGGTATTAACCCTTCTTGAATACAATTTAAATCTGCACCATTATCAACCAAAGCAATTAATTCTTTTGAAAACCTATTGTCTATTAACAGGTTTATTATTTTTATTAACCATTTCTGTGACGTAACCATATCTAAACTTTAGTATTATTATTAATAATTTTATTTTTATTAGTATTATTATTAATTATCTTTTTATTATATTATTTTTATTAGTATTATTATTAATTATCTTTATTATTATATTATTATTATTAAAGTGACAAGGGTATGTGGTGTGGGATGGGGTGTGGCAGGCGGGTGGTAGCAAGTGTGGGAAGCAGGTGGTAGGGGATAGGGTAGGGTAGGCAAGGGATGTGGGAGAATGTAAAATTAAAGTGGGATTGGGTAAATAATGGGAAGTATAAAGAATTTTTATGGTATTTTATTATAGTAGAAAATGAAAAAAATGAGTTGAAATATTTGGGAATATTCTCCCAGAACAAGCTTATCCTGGGAGAACATATCCAAACAAAGCCTTAGTCTTGATTGAATTAGAAATTATTCTCATAAATAACGCTAAAATGATGCAATCTGAATTCAAAATTCTAACTCAAGAATGTGTCTTGTTAGGGAATTTTCTGTGTCGAATCCCTTAGGGAATGTTTGGTTATATTTTTTTGTATAATTTTATTATGTGTTTTGGAAGAATGATTAATTAGAGAATGTGAAAGTTGTGTTGGGGAATGTAATTGATTTTGGTTATGTTTTGGGGAATAGTTAAAAATTGATTTTTGGAGAATTTTAGTATGTTTGTTTATATTTTGGGGGAGACATTTTTTATTGTAGCAGTCAAATCAATACTTTTTTGTTGAATTTTTGGGATAAAAATGGAATTGAGTAATTTTTATATTGTTAGAATAATAATAAAATATCTATATGGATATATATATATATATAATATGTATGTATATATTGGGAAATGATGAAGTTTTGGGGATAATGAAAGATAGCAAAAGGCATTTTGAAAAAACGTTTCTTGTGTTTTGGAGAAAAAATAAAGATATATTTGGTTATATCTCCTTAAAATAATTTTATTTTGTGGAAACATAACCAAATATTCCCTTAGGGCATGTTTGGTTCTGGAGATAGGATTGATAAAATTATGATGATATAATGGGATTATATTATTGAGGATAATATAATACTATGTTTGGTGACTAAAATTACACAGTTTGGATGTATTGATTTTTCAATTCCTTATTTAGATACAAAGATTAAATAATTGAGCTAATGAATTTACTAAAATATTTATTGTATGACGACTAATTGAAACGCCAAATTGAATTTGTATGGATATAATTGTCATATCACAAATTGCTCCCTTCTCCCCCTAATATGGATTACACAATCAAGATCCAAGTGGGTAGAAATATAATTAATTGAATGTAGGATTATCTATCAGGCCTTGTATCAATCTTGGACTTTTATCATTACAATCAAATACTAGACATACATAACTTGATAAAATTATCTATCAAGTCATATCCACCAAACCAAACGAGCCCTTAGTAAATACTTGAATTGAAAATATGATATGATAATTTTTTCTGTCATTGATGAAGATATTAATAATATTATAGTTTAGAATTGTTGAACAATTTTAGAATTATTTTAAAATTTATAGTTTTAAAACTATTGAATAACAATAAATTTAACATACGCCAACAGTTCTAAAATTTTAAAACAGTTTTAACATATGCCAATAGTTTTAAAATTGTTCAATAATTTTACTATCCAAGAGTTTAAAATAATATTATTTTAAGACTATTGGACGACGAACTTTTAACATAAGCCAACCCCAGCAGTGTGAAGTCTTAAAAATTTTAATGTCTTAAACATCAATTTTAGAGATGGGAGTCACAGATTTTACAAAATGTAAGGGCATTAAAGCAATTCACTCTGAATTCTTCTTTGGGCAACACTATTATGGAGGGTTACTGCTGAGTGCCGATGGCCCACAAAGGCACAAATGATTGTGGTCTGCGCTCGCATGCACGTGCGTGTACGGTGGGACGACGTCGCGTTCGTGATTTTCTCAACTTTAGATTGGAGTCGACTAGCACGGGAAGAAAAGGGAAAGAGAAGTTGGAGCGAGCAGAAAAAAGAAAAAACAGTGCGCGCATCGGAGTGGAGTTCCGGGGGTTTGTCTTCGCCACTGTGCTGTAATTTGGCCCCGTACTCGTCAATTCTATGGCTGGAGCAATAGCATTCTCTTTTGGATGGACTACTTATTGGTATTGCCGAGGGAATTTTGGTTGATTAATGTGGATTCATGATGAAATTGAAGGCTTTGCCCAAGGGGTTGGGATTCTGGCTGATAGATATGATCAGGAGTTTGTGAACCAGGATTAACGGTCTTCGTTCTGCCATTGGTCGACGTCTGTAAATGGGAGCCACGGGATCTTCCTGGTAAATATGCCTTTCTTCATCTATCTAACCAGCAGCTGCTACTTGTATGTCTATTACATGATTCTTACACTCAGTATTTTTGGACAATCCCCTCATCCTGCCTTTTAGGCCCTTACTTACTTATTCTAGTTATGCGTTAATCAATCAAATTTGGATCACTGATTCTTGTAGCCTCAAGTAGTTTTGCAATCGTATAAATTATTACCTTATCAAACGTAGTCTATTATTATGATATTTCTCTCAATTTGGAGACCCTGTTAAGAAAAAAAACTATTACTTAATAATTACTAATCTAATAATAAAATAAGTTCAAGGGATGCATGCATAATGTCCATACATTGTATATACGCGACACACAAAATTTTAATTTCAAAAAATATTAGAATTTAATAAATTAAACATTAAGAATTCTAGCTAAATCCGTTAAATTGTTATATTTAATTATTATCTTGAAAAATAGGTAGATTGAAATTAATTTGAGTGAAATAGTGATATGCCTAATTGTGGAGTGTGGACAAAATAATATTTTTTATTAAGATCCACAAATTGAGTATTTTGTGAACATAATGGGCCAGATGTAACGACTTATTCAACTACAAACAATTGCAACTAAGATATGACACGAAAGTTGCAATATTTCTAGAAAAAAATACAACTTTTATGACAAAAAATATACTAGGCCTAAAATATGGAACCAAAAAATTACAATTCTTCCCTTTCCAAGGCATGTATCACTCATTTTTTCTAACAAAACATTTATATATAGAATGTATTCTCTTTTCCTTGTGCCAAAATATATGATTCCAATGTTTTCTCCACTACACATATTTGTGGTAGTGGGTGCATGGGAGTGTTTATTCATGTGAAGTCGTGAGGGAGGATTAGCTTCCATAAATACTAAGATTCATCTTATAAAATCTAGTACAAGTAAAGAAATTAGAATATCAAGGAATTTATGATATATGTTAAATATACCTAATGGATAGACTATTTTTTTGTTATTCTAACTATTGTTATTTTGTCTTTTCCTTTACACGTGTACAAAATATATTAGCTTTTCCTTTAGGTTGTTATTTTTTGTAACCTCCTCACATTTTTTGCACATTCTTTTGTATATTTATGGAGGCTTTCCTCAGCCAACCCTCATAATGAAGCAATATATTATACTCAGAGCAAGAGCCGAAGGTAGAGACAAGCGCCTCGCATAAATTTGAGAGGGACAATCAAAAATCCGACAACCCAGCGGGGAGAATGATGCTAAAAATAGGACTATTAGAGGAGTGATTTACATAATTTTAGGAGGTTCGGCTGAAGGAGACACTTAATGAGCTAGGAGAGCAAGAGTCAGGGTTGCTGCACATAAAAATATGGAGGTGGCGTTGCTCTCTTCCGTTGGTGACATCCCAGTTATCTAGTTCAGACCAAAGGACCTGAAGAAACTGCATCTGCCTCATCAAGATGCTTTGGTTATTACAGCTATGATAGCCAACTATGAAGTAGCCTGCATTTTTGTTGACAAAGGTAGCTCGGTAGACATATTTTTCTATGATGTCTTTCAATAAATGGATTTGGAAAACACCATGCTCGAGCCAGTGGAAATGTTACTATTTGGATTTTCAAGAGAAGCAGTTCGGCCCAGGGGACTAATTTCTTTGCGAGTCTCTTTGGGGGCAGAGATTTACCAAAAGACGTGTATGGTAAATTTCTTACTAGTAGATGTCCCTTCAGCGTATAATATGATTTTTGGCAGACCCATGCGGCAACTCTTTCAGGCAGTAGCTTCTCCATACCATATGAAGTTGAAGTATGTGGTGGGGCGATTGGTAGAGGAAGTAGTGGTAGATCAGTATACTTTCAGGAAATGCTACATGGATGTAGTAAGAAAGGGATCCCACAAGGGTGATGAGGCCGGATGTAAGCAAAGGTAAAATGGCGCGAGCACACCCATGGGTGTAGAAAAGTAGCACAAAATTGAACCTAAGGGAGAGCTTCCATCGATAGAGTTGGTCCTAGGAGATCACAACAAGATCACACGAATAGGCTCATATCTGGAGACTAGCTTAAAGGTGGAGCTAATTGCCGCCTTAAGGGATTATGTGGATGTTTTTGCTTTTTCTGTCAAAGATCTTATAGGTATAAACCTAGAGGTGGCCAAACACAGACTTAATGTGGATCCAACCATTAGGCCAGTTAAGTAGAAAAAGAGACATTTCGGTCCTGAGAAAGACCGCATAATCCAGCAGGAGGTGGAGAAGCTCTTGGATGTAGGGCATGTTGTGGAAATCCAATTCCCTGAGTGGATCTCCAACATGGTATTGGTGCCAAAGCAGGCACACAAGTAGAGGGTGTGCATAGACTTTAGGGACTTGAACAAAGCCTGCCCAAAAGATTTCTACTCTCTACCCAGGATCGATCTAATGGTGGACTCTATTTCTGGATGCGAACTCCTTAACATGATGGATGCCTCGTAGGGATACTATCAAATTCCACTCAACTCGGATGATCATAAGCGGGTAAGCTTCATCCTGTCCCAGGGAACCTACTGTTATCTAGTCATGCCTTTTAGTCTAAAGAATGTAGTAGCCATGTATCAGAGACTGGTAGATTAGATGTTCAAGCATCAGATCGATCAAAATATGAAAGTGTATGTTGACGACATACTAGTAAAAAGTGTAAGCTGAGCTGAACATGTTAGGGATTTAAAGGAGACTTTCGAAACCCTGCGCAAGTATGGGATGAAGTTGAACCTAGAGAAGTGTGCGTTTGGAGTATAGGGAGGCAAGTTTTTGGGCTATCTGATGACCGAAAGAGGCATTGAGGCTAACTCAGAAAAAATTCGAGCTATTTTGGACATGAGTCCCCTAAAAATCGTGAATGAAGTCTAGAAGTTAGCTAGAAGGATAGCCGCTCTAAGCAAATTTATATCTAGATCAGCTAACAAAAGTCTACTTTTTTTTAGCATCTTGCAGAAGGTGAAGCAATTTGAATGGGGAGAAGCAGCACAACGCGTGTTTGAGGAGCTAAAAGCCTACTTAGGAGAGCTCCCTTTGTTGATGAAGCCCATCCCAGGGGAAACTTTTTTTTGTATTTAGTGGCATCTGAGCAGACAGTGAGCTCAGTACTTGTGAGGGAGGATGGAATAGTGTAGAAGCTGGTATACTATGTCAGCAAGATCTTGCATGCTGTCGAGTTGAGATACCCAAAAATTGAGAAAATGGCACTGGCCTTGGTGGTCATGGCAAGAAGGTTACGGCCTTACGTTTTATCTCATCCTGTAGTTGTGCGAACTAACCACCCATTGAAGCAAACTCTTGGGAAGGCGGACGTGGTAGGAAGGCTAGTTAAATGGTTGATGGAGTTGGGAGAATACAATATTGGCTATGCCCCCAAGAACGCCATAAAAGCGCAGGCCCTGGCGGACTTCGTAGCAAACGCGCCCATGAGAGGGAAGGAAGGTTTATGGATGGTGTATGTGGATTGGTCATCAGGATATGTAGGAAATGGAGTTGGAATTGTCATTGTTGATCCTGAAGGGGAAGAAATGGAGTTTGCAGTGAAGTTCCATTTTAAGGCGTCCAACAATGAAGCAGAATATGAGGCCGTGATATGGGGGATTAAAATGGCCATGCAATGCGTCTAGGTATTCACTAATTCATAATTAGTAATGAAACAGATCGAAGAACAGTACGAGTCCAAAGAAGCCAGAATGAACAAATATCTACGACTGGTAGATAAGCTACGATAAGATCTGGCCGAGCTTCAAATAACCCAGATACCTCGATAGGAAAACAACAAGGCAGATTGTTTGGCTAAAATAGTTAGCTCTCTTAGCGAGTGTAACACCGGCGAATCACGATCTACGAGCTGGAGAAAGAAAGTCTCAAAGCTGAAGTCCTCACGATGGAAGAAAGACAGGATTGGAGGACCCCCATCATACGATACTTGTAGGGAGACAACCTAGCAGCCGATCATAAGTCACGTGTGCGAGCGACGCGATTCACCATGGTGAATGGACTATTGTACAAGAGAGGCTTTTCTTAGCTATTACTATGTTGTTTGTCCCCTCAGGAAGGGAAATACATCCTGCGAGAAATTCATGAAGGATGTTGCGAGAATCACTTAAGAGGGACTGCGCTAGCCTCCAATACTATCCGAGCTGGGTACTTTTGGCCTTCTGTTTGAGCTAACGTAAAAGAATTGATGAAGAAATGTGATAAGTGTCAAAGATATGCCTAAGTTAGCCATACACTTGTCGAGCCCATGCATGGAATGAGTGCTCCCTATCTCTTTGCAAAATGAGGAATATATATCGTGGGGCCTTTTCCCATGGCAATCGAACAGACGAAGTTCCTGTTGGTTGTGGTGGATTACTTTAGTAAGTGGGTAGAAGCAGAGCCTCTGGCTAAGATAACGGAGAACGAGGTGCTCAAATTCTTGTGGAGAAATATAGTATGCAGGTATGACATCCCTAGGGAGTTGATCTTGAACAATGAAAGGCAATTCTAAGGGGCCAAGGTGTAAGCCTGGTGTAAAGAAATGAAAATTATCCAATACTTCAGTGCCCTAGCCCACCCACAAACCAATGGGCAGACTGAGGTCATCAATTGTGATCTTTTGAGGAGTTTGAAGTAAATGTTGAACCAAGCTGGTGGTGGTTGGGTAGATGAGTTTCCTGGAGTATTATGAGCCCACAGGACTACGCTGAAAGCGTCAATCAGGGAAACACCTTATAGTATGGTTTATAGTATGGATGTGCTGATACTAGCCGAGATAGGTTTGGAGTCACATCGGGTACTAGCATACAATCTTGAAGAGAATGAGGAGTTGCTCAAGGATTCTTTGGATATGATCAAAGAAAAAAGGGAGAACGTTTGCCTCAGGTTAGCTAAGTATGAGCAAAGGATACAAACTGCCTTCAACAAAAAGGTCAAGCTTTGTAGTTTCCAGGTGGGAGATTGGGTCTTGAAAAGAGTGGATGCACTAGGAAATGTTGGAAAATTGGAACCTAATTGGGAGGGGCCCTACAGAGTGATCACCATGCTGAAAGGAGGAGCTTATGAGTTGGAAACGATAGAAAGAAAGAAGCTAGCTCATCCGTGGAACATTTAGAACTTGCGGCGTTTTTACATGTAACGTTTTTTAGAATCTATTTCGCTGTTCTTACTTTACATTGGTTGACTTGCTATGTTTAGTTTTGTCTCAGAGAAATTAGACTAAGTTTCCATTTCTTGTAAGCTCAAGGTAGGCAAGATCAACCTGTCTCTTGTTAAGTTTTGAAAGTCACGTTTGCTTTTTTTTAAATCACTAATCTAAACAACTGAAGATGGTGAAGGCCAGATGAAAATCAGCTCGGCTGATCTAAACCAAAGTTGACGAATGCCAAGGGAAAATCAGCTCAACTGATTTAAACTGAAGATGGCGAATGCCAGATGAAAATCAGCCTAACTGATCTAAACAACTGAAGATTGTGAATGCCAGATGAAAATCAGCTCGACTGATCCAAACAAAAGGTGGCGAATGCCAGATGAAAATCAGCTCGGTTGATCTAAACTGAAGATGACGAATGCCAAATGAAAATTAGCTTGGTTGATCTAAACAACTGAAGATAGCGAATGCTAGATGAAAATTTGCTCAGCTGATCTAAACTGAAGATGGCGATTGTAAGATGAAAATCAGCTCGACTGATCTAAACTGAAGATGGCGAATATAAGATGAAAATCAGCTCGGCTGATCTAAACTGAAGATGGCAGATGCTAAATAAAAATCAGCCCGGCTGATCTAAACTGAAGATGGCGGATGCCAAATAAAAATTAGCTCATCTGATCTAAAACGACTAAGCATGGCTAAACTACAATCGTGGAGGAATACCTAGAGCGCTTGCAGGAAGTTGAAGTTAATATTGACTCAGCAAAATTGAAGGGCGAATGATCAAGATTGCAAAATAAAAATCTCTCTGTTCCATTAAGTAATGTGGTTACATTTGTTTAATAAAAAAAAAGAAGAAGATAGCCTTGACAGGTGGGTAAGGTGCGTTACAAAAACTTTCAATTGCTAGGGCCAGCCTGCACAGGGGGTGATGCAGTAGCCGGGATGGCAGCCTGGTTTGAAGGCCCAGCTCCAGAGAATGCCTCGACCCCTCCTAAAGCCTCGGTCTTTGACCCCAGCACGGCTGCCGATTGGGGCTCAACATGATCACCTACAACTTCATCAGGAGGGTCATCTTCATCTTCTGAGTTCAACAGAAGGGTTTCCAGCCCAAACATCCGATCTGCATTCTCGTCCAGCTGTCCCATGCTCAACACTCCTCTGGCCTTCAGTTGATCTGCACAGATGTTGATGCCATGATGGTAGTATTTCAAAGTTTTTTTTACAAGTATCTGCTTGAAATCATTGCTCTTCAGATACTTACTCAGGCGTGATCTCTAGTTGGCTTCCAAGAAGTTTCTCCCCTCCTTTATATATTGGAATAACTTGAAGAAGGTATTGTGTTCCTCACGATGGACCTCCTCTCGAGCCTGCTCTAGCGCTTTTTCCTGCTGAGACATCAACTTAGACTTGGCTAAGCTGCCAGCCACCTCGTCATGCTTGGCCTTCAGTGTTGAAAGCTACTGCCTCAAGTCCGTGAATTGGCTCATCTTAGCATGAAAGTTATCTAGCTTGGCCGTCAACCTCTGGTTATTTATCTCCAGTTGTTGGTGTTTCCCTTCCCATCGAGTGAGAATGCTCCCTGCAAGGATACTTGTCTGGAAAAAAAAAGAAGGTTAAGTAGAAATCAGAAAAAGCGACAAGTAAAAGTTCAACTTTTGGAAGTAGCATACCTTAAAAAGATAGGAAGTGAACTGATTGCGAAGGCTGTCGGAGGGCATTTCGTTAGCTAGCTGCCAATCTAAGGTAGTCAAAATTCCTCATAAGAAGTCCTTGCCCGGGGTATGAGTGGAGTTCATTAAGATCGAGTTGCCAACCATGAGGTAGGTGTTGTTTTGGTTGTGATGTAGAGTCAAAGAGCTCGGCTCTTCCAGGATGTTCTTCTCAACTGAAATTGGATTGGCTGGCTCAGCAAGTGTAGGTTTCTTAAATGCCAGAGCTGCTGGAGGAGGTGTTTGATGTTTCCGCAGAGACAGCTCGGCTGGAGCGTGAAGAGCTGGCTCCACTCGATCGTTTTGGAGGGTAATTGTTCTTTTGTTTGCCTAGCTGGCCAGCTACTGCGGCCAACAGGAATGCCTTGATAGAAATCCTCTCTATAAAAAAAGAAAAAAAAAAGGAAGAAAGAAAAAGAGGTCAGATACAAGATTGCCCAAGCAGCATTCGTCTTAAGGAAAAAGGTGAGTACCAAAAGGCTCGAAGAGCTCTTCAGCTTTAAAACTTAAGGCAAAGTGGTACAAGAAGCTTGGTGTTCCCAAGTAGGTCAACTATAGCTGACAACTATTTAGCCTGTCTAGAAAAAACTGCCGACCTGAAGGGAATGTCCTACTCTTGGCTGAGCTCTCTGAGGGCATATGTTCTATCCATCTCTCAGGGAAGCCCCACGGTTCAGGCGATGCTATGTACATGTAATATTCTTTCAAATATTTCACCAAGGTGGGGTATTTGGATAGGAAATGTACATTTTTCCGAGATGTCAGGTAAAACAACCCGGAACCTAAAGATTTAGGGTAAAAAAGAGAATAGAGAGGGTAGTCGTAGGCTTTACTTGCAGGTGTCTACATTGGATGATGAAGTCGGTCATTAACCTAAAGGAGTTGAGGGTGAATTGATTAAGTGGAATGCCCAAGCCTCTAGATACTAACCTAAACAACTCGGGCAAAGGAAAACGCAGCCCGCTGTGTAGCTGTTCTACATAAAAGCACAGAAACCCTAAAGGGGGATGATGCAGCCGATCTGAAGATTTGGGTACTACTATATGGTACTCCTTTGGGATACCCATGATCTCTCTCAGCCTACGGCTCTTGTGCCTAGTCATCCTAAAAAAGTATGTTTCGTAATAAAGCAGTCCCGCCTAAGTCATTCCCTGCGCAGTCTCCCTCATCACCTCTGGTAAGATACTGAGAATTGAGTTATTCGACTCACCTTCCCTAACTAACTCAATGGACATTCTGAGTTTCCTAAGAACTCTAAGGAAATAAAACTAAAAAATGCGAGAATTAGAAAAAACATGGACTCATTTCCTAAAGGCGGGGAAGGTGAGCGGAGTTTCCTTCAAATCGCAATGATGACCACTACGCAGACGGCAGAGTAATTGCTAAAGTGTGCTGAGGAAATGGAGAAGAAAAGAAAGAGTAGAAGGGTCTGTAGAAATGGTGAAGGAAAGGGAGGGCTGATTAGGTGCATGGCCTTTATAGGGGAAGGAGAAGGGCTTTTGGACTCCCAAATTCAAACTCAGCCGTACACATGTCTCTGGGGATATGTGAGATAGGACAGCCCAATTAATGCTGTAGATAAGACAGGTAAACCTAGGGAAGGATAAAGCAATGATGGTTATTCCTTGAAAAGGAGCGAAATCGTTACAAATTTATCTAAACCTATCTCGAGTGTTAATCAGCTCGGACGAGCATCCCATTGGGAATACACTCACACCGCTTCTCTCACGCTTCATCCACCATTAGCTTGGATTGTCACAGTTCAAACCTTTTTGAACTTGATTTTTGGGAGGTGAGGTGATGCATATGTACCTCCAACCCGAGCTAAAGTAGTCGTGAAGGCTACGATTGAAAAGCCATTTCAGCCTGAGATCACCTCAAATGGTCCGGTCGAGCTAAATTCAAAAGGAGCAATCAAGATGAACGTTTGAGTTTCCTGAGCTGAGTTCAGAAGAAACAGCCGAGATAAGGGTTTGAGTTGCCCGAGCTAAGCTCAGAGTTGCAGCTTTAGCCCAATATAATCAAAAGACAAGGAATGTGAGCTACATGTGGCACTGTGTCGATTAACTTTGATGAACGTGGATAGTTATAGGTTTAGTAGGCAGTTATAACCCTAGTTAGTGAGGTTCTTAGCCATATAAAAGGCCTTGTACGAGATTATAGAAAGGGAAGATAGATTATCAGAGAGAATACAAGATTACTTTTTTGCTTTCAATTGGTGCTCTGTAAAATTATTCTTGTTGGCATTAGAGTCCAAAGTCAATTTACATCAAGTTGTTACACCTATTTATTGTCCTAGTACGAGAAAATGTAATGCAGAAATTTAAATATTAGAAAATGAAAAAATTTCGCTCATGACCTTGACCTCATTATCACAAAATTAGAATAAGGGGTTTCGTAATTGTAATATTATAACAGTGAAAAAAAGAATACCAGGTCATTTTTCTGAGATATTTCTTTAACTGAGCATTTGGCTTGTAACAGAGTAACGCATGTGGTTCTTTACCATCAAAGTTTTCTTTAACTGTTGCAATTTTGCCTAACTTTATTCTGGGGTATATACAGTTACTTTCACGATATGTGCATTGTTGGAGGTCACTTTTCTAGGTAGGCTAAGGAAGCTAAGACCGGCTTCTATTGCTAAACTTTTATTATCAAATGATGGTGAATGGATCTTGGAAGGCTGCTTGACAATTTTTTTCATTGTTTATCTCCAGGTTAGCGGTAAATTTTCTTAAATCTTTTTTTGCCAAATCTTGATGTTTTTTGGTTTGAGTTACTAACCGACACTTCACTACCTGCCTTGGCAAGCGTGGGAAGAGGTTTATGTTTCTCCAAGAAAGACTAAAAAACTCAACTTGCACTTGTAAGTAGTAGAGTCATCGGTTTATCATTTGACTTTTGGCAAGTATTTGGGAACTATTGGCGGATTTGGTAGTAACTTAGGAAAAATTGAGTAAAATAAACTAATTATGGTGTAATCTAGTAGTAAACCTTTTTCTTTCACAATTTGCTAAATGGAGTCGTAACTGATTGTTGTTAAATTAGGTCACTCTAGTTCAAATTTCAGGACATACGCATTTTAGGTTCCTTATTAATTTCCATTCTGTGGTTAATTGATTTACATTAACTGTTTCTAAATGCATCTCTTAATGCCTGATAGCATTGGGGAACTTATAGATTCGAGTTTCAGTTTAAGTGCTACAATTCTCAATTTGTGCAGCATATGCTTGAAAGTTGGAATCCCTTTTCGAGAAGTTGTGCCATCATGGTCAAAGCATGAATTGTGGATGGAAGCATTCATCACAAGTAAGTTTGTTAGTCGTAACTTGTGGCAGTAGCATTTTTATGCAGTGCTCATGACGATTCCTAGCATTTGTATTTTCATTTGGAATTGTTATTTATATGCACATCCAGAATTTTGAACCCATCTGCTCAATAGGTAACTGAAGTTGGATTTTTTTTTTTTTTTTTTTTTACTTCTTCCTAGTTTCTTGTCGTGCTTAAAAGATCTATCTGGTGTGACATTAAGTCTATGTTCCATTATCATTTGGATGATTTTTCATTTCAGACCATTCTTGATGAATCCTTGGAGAAGCACTAGTGTTTTTGGTGTAGTACTAGAATACAGAAGAGAATGTGAGAGCCCAAATGTTGTCCGTTCCCTTTGTGAACCTCAAAAAGAAGGGCTGCTAAAAATTGGGATTCAGCAATGTTGTATGGTTATTATTAGAAATACGTGGTTGTAATTGTTGTAGGCTGTATGACTCAATACTTTCCTATGATCCCCTTTTGAGGCATTTGATGGATTACTGCCCTTTTTGATATAGAATTTGAAGGTATTTTTCTATCAACACCCTAAAAAATAAGGAATAGAGGCTTTAATAGTAACCCCTAAATGGAGAAGATTTGCCTCCATTAGTCCCATATACAAGCAATTCATATAAGCGGCTCCATATTTTTTGCGACTGCAATTATGGAGGCTTTTATACTAAATTGTCTCCATATGTATTAGAGGCAAAACAATTCGTCCATATATGCTAGTATTGTAGTAGTGAGATATTTATCTACAAAGTTTGATAGAAATACATCAACATATGTTAATATGTTAGCGTATGGTGTACATATATAACATGTATATGTTCTACCTGCACATATATATTTATTATATATCTAAGTGTAATAAACTAATAGATGAATTAAACTTAATTACTTTTATTTTCATTATAATAAATTTAGTTGATTCCCAACCTTTTGGGAATAGCTAAACCTATGATGGTACAATTGGTATGCAAGAATGGGCTGGGAATGGAATAACCGTTCCTAAGTCTATTCCTACACCTATATTTGGTATAATTTAAGAGTGGGAATCCTCATTCCTGTATGAATTCTCATTCCTAAAATCATAGATTTAGCCATTCCTTCTCTCCCTTATAGGTTTAGCAATTTCCAATTTATCAGGAATGAACTTATTTTTGTATTTGAAAAATTACCTTTTAATATGAAGGAGTTCTAAACCATCACAAATACTCTTGCATATATCTTTTTGATGGTATCTTTTTCTCTATATGGATTTCTCCCACAGTTTTTAAACTCTAGTAAAAGAAAAATCAAGCAAGTACCACATATCTCTTTTATTTTTACCAAGAAAAATTAATTTTACTTCTCAAAATATAAATGAATTATAATTTTTGTCTTACATTTTTATGAAATAAAAAAAATTAAAGATTGTATGATAAAAACATAGAATTATAAGATATAAACAATTTATCAATAAAATATTTTATTTTAATAATTTTATACAAAAGGGTAATTTTATCATTTAAAATAATTTCATTCCATTTCTACATATTATTGCTAAATACCAATCATGATATTAGAATCAAGTAAGGAATGATGATTTCATTCTTTTCTAATTTCTTATTATACCAAGTCGGGATAACATATAGTACTATCATTATTCCTTTCTCATGTTTATTCCATTTCTAAGTTCAATATTTCATTCCCATCCAATTCTTTTCCTGCTTACCAATTGCTGCCTAAGGATTGAAATAGCTATTCCTTATTTTTGATAAAAAATATTTAAAAGGAATTTGATTGTGTTTCTATATTATTTCTACATATCAATTGTACCGTCCCCCTCCTGTTCTTACCAAACTGTGAGGACTTCATACCTCTACTTGAATCCCATCACTCCATCAAATTGAGAATTTATAAGTATACTAATATCATTGTCTCGAATTATTACTACTTTTTTTTCGGTCTTAAAACACAATTTCCTTAAGTGATTTTTGTTAAATCATTCATTTACTTTAAAGCAATTATAATGTAACATAATAACTTTTTTTCTTTTGGAAGGTACGTATACATAATTATAAACAATATATAAAATTTTCACAATTTAAATAAAACTTTGGGCCAAATCAAATTGGACAAATAACAATACATAGGACATAGGGAGTAGGGAGTGTATATATATATGATATGGGATAACCTAACAGACTCAACCTAACAAGCTATTGACCTTAGAAATGGCCCGCAAGTTCACTTAATATGCACAGTTCAACATCGTATCTGGATCCAATTGGGTCGGATCACTCGACCACTACTACAAAAGAGAGTTTTTGTGGCTACTTTTTTTGCCTTTAAAAACTTGAAAATGGCCTCTAATATATACGGAGGTATTTGGATAAATAGTCTTTATAGTTGCAGTCGTGAAGTATATAGAGGCCATTTTGTGGTTTGCCTTTATATAAAACAATAGAGGCATTTTTTCCATTCTTTAGAGGCAATTTTACAATTATTTGTGGGTTATTCCAATATGTGGCTTGATACATAGGTCTCCAAATAATTTATAAGGGCAATTAATATTAAATTGCCCACTTAAATTATTATTGGTGACTAATTTAAGATATGCCTTTATATATTTGCCTCTAATTATATAGTTTTGTTGCAGTGGACCACAACCGCTTGGTCGAATAGATTGTTTTCAACCACCCTCAACGGGAGGCTTCAAGCCACCTGGTTTGTTCAACCGTCTCTCTGGTTGACCGCTTTGTCTGTTCGATGATTGTCCACTAGAGTGCTCACTCCGGCATTGAGTCGTATCTTTGCCGCATTTAATACTTTAACAAGCAGCGTGCCTCTGCATTAATGGTGCATGTCACCAATATAGCTTCTGCCACCAACTCTGGCAGGGGAGGCACATCCCTATAGTACTATTCACCCTGGAAAGTAGGAGATGATGCTACCTGAAATAGTATCGGAATTGAAAATAATCAACAACCCCTAGGTAAGGACAAAAGCCCTCAACACTTGATAGGATCATCTTAAACACATCACCCACCAGGAGAAAGCTATAAATAATTAATTGCCAGCCATTCTCCAGGTAATACCATAGACACTACACACTCTTACTCTACTGTTCGATTACCTCAATTTGATCTGTACTAATTTGAGCGTTGGAATGATTTAATTGGGGTGCCCCGGCTAGTTTAACGTTTGTTGTTGGTTGCAGATATCAAACCTCGAAGGATATTACTGTTCGATTATTCAATCTCTCCGATCGAATCAACCGAATCACTACTCTATTCACTAAAAATAACTTTCAATCCCATCAATATATATATATATATATATATATATGAAACCCTTATGCGTTCATTAAATCAATCAAGAAGTTTATTTTCCTAAGTCAGTTTATTCTCTATCTGATTATAACTGAAGTAAGGAGAAGCAAATTGTGGGCCTGTCTAATATGGCAGTTTAATTTCCAAAAATATATATATGCCCACGGTATTCCAAACGATCAACTGGTTACAGGCTATAGCCACGTACTCCCAACAGGTACCATAAGATTATCTATTATATTGGTTCCTGATCGAGGACGAGAACCTTTGCCTTAACGTGTAAGAATTCGAATAAACATATATAATTATCATGAGAATATATACATATATATATATATATATATATGGGGTATCCAGATCTTTGACGCTTTAGTCTATATCATATATATTTCACCCAACAGAAAAACCGAAAGAATTCCTTTTTCTTTTTCCTTTTCATCAGTTTCGGACAGTACAGCCACATATTTTATAATTTGCATGCTGTCGGAGAGCACGTGACATGTGTCGTTTGAACGGGATTTAAAACCTAAAAAAAAACTTCTTTTGATATATTCTTAAAAGAATTTCAGAGTTAACTAGAAATTGGAAGACCTAATTAATTTATAGAGATGTACGTAGTTGGGAATATATATATATATATACACACCTCTGCATAAAAGTGCAGTTGGATGCAAGAGTATGCTGATCAAAGATATATACTGAGAAAAGAAAAGGGAGATTTTTTTGGGAATATTTGGTTACTTTGCATTTAAAACCATCTTTACTTCCTTAAGCCCATCCATTCCTAATATTCTGTTATCTCATTGTCAGCTGCCATTTTGGATTGACGACCGAAATTATAATTACGCATATTAAAGCATGCGTGTGGTCTGGCTAGCTAGATACCATTCCCTTCCAAAAGGGTCATTTTTCCTTTTTATTAGTGTTAGATGATATTGGAAAAGAATATTAATTGGAGAGTTACAACCACATGCCAAGAAACCCCCTCACCCACCCTTGATCCCCACAAATAAAATAAAGAAAAGAAAAATAGAAAAAGGAGATGGGAAAGGAATAACAGTTTCATTAAACATGCAGTACTATACCTTTCCATGGAATATATATATATATATATATATATATCATGACGAGGATAATAATAATAAAGATTGAAACTTAAGAAAGAGATGCCTTTTTGAGGAATATTAATTAACTTGAACTCGTCTAGATATATATATATATAGATAGATAGATAGATAGATAGATAGTTTTCAAACAACATATCCTCTACATCTTCATTAATTAATATTCTCTCTCTGGCTTGTTCTTTGCATTTCAAAGGGGGTCGGATCAACCTACTTCATTACCTAGCTCTATATATAAGTATTCATGATGGTTAATTAGCTCTAATTTTGTGAGACTAATTGGATCCTTCAATTCATCTCTGCGCTTGCTAATATTGCTTCTTTCAATATCAAGATATCTTGACCCAAAAACTGCTGCCACAACATGCCTAAGGGTCGACCGCTCTCTTTGCAGGTTTATTATTACTTTCATCGTTCTTCACAAGTACATATATTATATATTAATTAATTTTGATGATCATATCATCATCATCTCTAGCTAGCTATATATGTATGTAATCTTCTCCTGCTTAAATTAAGTTGCTTGAATTTTCTACTCATCTCTCTTCTTTAATTTGTTTAATTAACTACTTAGACAGAGTTTTGTCAACCTAGCTAGCAGCTACTACCTCCTCCTCCTCCTCCTCCTATATATATATATATATGTCTTACTTTTATGCATGCCAGACCTATATATACTTCAGAATAATATATTTTGAGTTTTCTCTCACAAATCACATGCATGCAATAGCTAAGGGAAATTAAGCACAAAAAAGAGAACAAAATAACACAGCAAAAAGAAACAAATTAAATAAACAAACAAGATTATAATTAGACGGTGGAAAACTGGGAGAATTATAAACTCCAAGGGTGCGTACATGGCCAACTAATTAATTAATTAAGAGATCGATTTTTCTTTTTTGCTAGAAATGATAGTCTGATATACCTAGCTAGCATATGCATGCGCGTATATTATCTATTGTTTTACTTCTGATTTTCTTAATAATCCTTGGTATTTTTTAGGCTCGATCCCTATTGTAATAAGCTTCTGTGTATGAAACTGATTGATCAAGAAGCCATCGCATGTTATATATATATATATATAGGCATGCGAGTGCTTTTAATTAATTTTATTAATTCACACTTCCATATATGTATGTTGAATTTGTTTATTATTCCATGTATTCCTTTAACAACTTAGTTAATTTGTCTGCACCTCTTCTTATGCTTTTCTTTTCCTTACTTTTATTTGTATGTATTATGTATAGGGATATATATATATGTGTGTGTGTGTGTGTGAATCAAAAAGGTCGATGGTATATTTTTCCACCGTCTTGGGACTATATATAATATATAAAGATAGACATGCTTCAATTTTTTAATACATCCCCAATATATAAGTAGCTTCTTCGCTGCCTAAGGTTATAAAAAGTGGCTCTCTATATCTAATATGTATAGTGCACAGAAAACTAACAAAAGATATAAATGCAAATGAGAAAAAAAAAACAAAAAAGGAGGATAAATGCCCTTAGATGCTAATTTACTTTATGGCTAGGTGTGAACAATATCTTTGAAGCGTGCCTAATTAATTCATGATTTTGCAGACTGTGGAGCTCAAAGTGAGGATGTGCTGCACCGGCTGTGAGAGGGTTGTCAAAGAAGCCATTCACAAACTCAGAGGTAATTAGGTTGGGACATTGCTCTCTAGCTCAATGACTATACCATCAGTTGAGATCTTCTATTTCAATTTTATACCTACTTAATTGGTTGACCTCATCCCTTATAGAACGTAGTCAAATATTGTTAAACATGAACGTGAAGTTACGAATTAAATGACACATAAAACTGATATGGTGATTAATTTGTAAAATAAATGCCACTAGAATATAATATTTAGTGGCATTTGACTAATAAATGACAAATAAAATAATGATATTTGATTAAAAAAGCTTCTAGAAAATTAATCTTTTTTTAAATTGTTTAAGGCTCCCTTAAGAGCACGCAAATACTATTAATTAAGGGCCATTAGAGGTTGAGAAATGTTTACATCACTTCCTAATTTGATTAATTTAATAATTAATTAATAGGGGTAGACTCGGTAGAGGTAGACTTGGAGATGGAGAAAGTAACGATAATTGGATATGTAGATCGCAACAAGGTGCTAAAGACGGTAAGGAGGGCCGGTAAGAGGGCGGAATTCTGGCCGTACCCAAACCCGCCGCTCTACTTCACATCGGCCAACCATTACTTCAAGGATACGACCGTTGAATACAAAGAGAGCTACAACTACTGGCGGCACGGCTACAACGCCGCCGACCGCCATGGTTCTCTTTCGGTTACCCACCGTGGTGATGACAAAGTTAGCAACTTGTTCAATGATGACAACGTTAATGCTTGCTCCATCATGTAATACTAGTTATTGCATGCATTCATCATGGACGTCATGATGGACACATACAATCAATTGCCTAATTCCATCATTTTTCAATAAATATTTCATCTTTTATTTTGTATCTTAATTCACAAATAAAAAAAGATATATAAAATATATTCTCAAATAAATATATTATATGCATTTGATGTATATTTATCAAATTAAAATACATGATGAGATGTGAATTAAAATAAAAAGTACGTTGTTCAAGGCACTCCAAATCCATTATTTTGCAATTAATTTGAGTGTGGGAAGCACCAAGTTAAACTCATCTCATTTTACGAATTATTCTTCTAGTAGCACTGCCCTTTCATTGAATACGTAATCTTATCTAAGTTTAAAATATTAAAAAATAATAATAAATTATCTATGATTTTTTACATGCCTAAGTTCATTTAAAGTGTATTTGTTTGTTTTTATTTTGAGTAAAAAAAGTAAAATTTAAACTCTGTTTTTGTGTTTGACCATATGATCTAGTTAAAATTTTTGAAGTATATAAGATAGAGGTAAATTTATCTTCTGTTCTTGTGACATACATAGCGTTCTTCATATCTTGCCTGTGCTTTAATTCGTGCCTCATTAGTCTAGTGTTGTTTTAGGCAGAGTTTTGTTAGGCCCAATTTCACAAGATGGTAAGGGGTACCACAGCCCATTTTATGGATGTTTCATGTATGGGCTGGGCTCTCATTATTCACTAACGCCCATGAATACATGATTGGGCTTTAGATTTTAGCCCGGGAATTGTCGAGTTTCATTCCCTAATCTGAATCCCAGTAAAGCATTTAGCTGGAATTGTGTATCGGTGGAATCGAATGAGGCGATCAACTCATTATGTCAAGGTAAGCATGTTATAGTACATTGATAAATACTGAGAACTTCAATATGATTCTTATTGATATTAATCTTATGACAAATATTATTATGGCTAATTAAATAATGTTACTCTCTCTTCATAATTAATAACATCAAGATTATCACACATCTTATATATACATACTTATACGTGCTTACTGAATCAAAATTAAAATTCATAGCACATAAAAATCATCCTGTAACAAATACGATCATGGAAAAGAATGCATCGAAGGTGCTAGCCCAAAAGCAGCCAAGTGTGTGCGTTGTGACAAAAGAAGCAATTTTCCAAAGGATAATGACGTGGGAAAAATAGATCTTAAGGATAATTAGTAAAATCATAGTATGAAGGTCAAAATTATGAATAATCAGAGACATTGAATTAATTTAAAATTGTAACATGTTCGTAACTTTAATGGGCTTGAGCCTTTACTCTATAAATAGGGCCACAAATGACTCAATAGGCATCTTGACATACCTATAAAAAATCTTTAGAAGAAAAGTGCATTCTAAAATAGACACACACTTCACGTATTAGACTACAAAATTCCAATGTGACCGTCAGAAAATTTGTTTTGGCAAGAACATTTGGCACCATGTGTGAGAAACTATTTGCAGAATTTTGATAATATAGATGAGATCCAGAGTTTGAGATGCTACTTCTCTATAGTCTGCACGAGAGGAGGACACCGGAAACAATGGAGCTCGTTGACTAGTCCAAAACTTTGACGGACCACCTGTGGGCTGTAGCCATTCAGGCTGTGGAAAGTTTGGCGCCAATTAAAAACCTAGCTCATATAGGGCTATAGATAAATCAAAAACCCTGTTGGAGCTGTGGAGGAAGCACTACCGAAAAAGTCAAATTACTCCCGTACTTCACCAGAAAATGAAACTTTTTGATGGAAATTGCTACACAAAAATTTTGCGGCGGAATTCTAGTGGATTAATGTTACAGCTTTAGGCTCAACTCCACTCAAATGTCAAGTTGTACATGCACCAAAGGCACAACTGTATTAACAGAATACATACAAGTGTGGAATTGGATCATTAATTATTGTCACCATTGTCATGCTAATTCCAACTCTTGTCTTTAAGCTATGCACAGGCAATTGAAAGTAAACAGAACATAAGTTGGATGCTTCTTGGCATATAAAAGCCTCACAAATTGATCCCGCCACTTATGTCTTTTGCTTCACTATTCTCTTTAGTTTGCCAAGCTTCCTATGTTTAATAAAAATAATATTTTAGTTCAATTCAATAATGCATAAATTTTGGATAGCTTATGAATATGTAAATTATTTTGCCTCTCAAAAAGATACATCCATTGATAATGTACTAACTCTCCATTTTGTGTCTTTTGTATCAAGTGAATAGACAAATGTTCCATACAATTGAAAAATGATGAAGGGAAAATCCTTTCTAACTTGTAAAGAATAGTGGAAATAATTTTTTTTCTTATCCTATCTAAATTATCATGCCATAAAGCTGTGGAATACAAATTTTTAAAGAATTCACTGAGCTTGCCCAAAAATTTCCCAAGATCTTTGGTGGTTGAGTAGCAAGGATTAATAGACAAGACCCAAGAAGAGGGTTGATAACCCAAAGTGACAACAGTCTAGGTATTGTCGCTTCTACCAAGAAAGGGGCTACACCAAGAGGAGTGCCATTGCTTGAAGAACAAAATTGAAAAATTGATAAACGAGGATGCATGAAGGAAATTGTAGGTAAAAGACAAAAGAGTCAACCTAACACCCAACAATAGGGACCGTTCGATCATCAGCACTGTTTCCAAAGCGAAGATGAGGGGAAACCCTCAGTCATAAGGCACTAACAATCTGGTTACTTCAAAGGTGAACTCAATTACTTTCAAAAAATCGATCATTGAAAATTCTATCTTGTGGCCAAAAAATTCAAAGTATTTAAAAGAAGAGACACATTTAATCTTCTCATCTTGCAACTTTCACAATAACAAAATTATCCATTCTTGCGGGAAATTTTCCCCGACAAGACGGATTCAAAAAGAATTTTCTCCCTATGGCGATGGAAGCGGAGACAATTTAGTCCCCGACACAACGTTCTTCGTATCTTGCAAATGCTCCAATCGTGCTTCGATTTCCTAGTGTAGTTTCAAATTTAGAACTTGGGCCTCTTAAACTTTTCAACTCGTCCAATTAAGAGTTGCTGGGCCCAAATTCCTAAAATGGCAATAATTGACGGCCCATTTTGTAGATGTTTCATTTATGGGCTGGCCTCTCATCAATGCCCACAAATATGTGATTGATTTGGCCTGAGAATTGTCCCCAAGCTTTAAGGTTTATTTCCAAATCTGAACCCAGAAAAGATTTTGAATGGACTTAATTTGTTTTGGTCAGTCTCGAGTTTAGATTTACAACCGCATTGTATTGATAGACTGAATGAGGCAATCGACTCATCATTATGTGTGTGTGTGTGTGTGTGTATATATACATATGTATATCCCAAGGTATGCACGTGATAGTAAATTGTTATATAATAATAATAATAATAATTTAAGTACAATTACTATTGCTATTAATCTTATATAATCATTACTATGGCTAAATAAATAGTATACTCCGTAATTGTAATTAATAACATTCGCATTATCAACATCTTAAATACAAATAATATATATATATATATATATATATACGCAGACATAAATAAATGCTTATTGAATTTCCTAGCACCATAAAAATAAAACTCATCGCAAATGAAAATCACCTCTTGACAAATACAACCATTAAAAAAATACATTAGACAGGGAGTAGCCAAGCATGTGCCATTGGCACACACAAAAGAAGCAATTATCAAAAGGATAACTCGGAAATGTGCTTTTTACCTTTTTCTTGAATTATATGGATATATTTATAGAAGAGAATTATTGTTGGTTTTGCAACCATATATCTCCTATATATGAAATTTAAACGATCTATTTGTGGGTACGAAAATTTACCATCAAACCACCGAATTATCTCAATTAGATGGATAAATTTCCACTTAATCATATAATCCAGTTAGTTGTTGGCTGGTTCTTATCTCATTTTGACCAGGGCATTTATGAGCTAATCAGGACCGTCTAAATATTTCCCTTTGGGCCCAACATCGTTTCAGTGGATTCAAAACTTTGTGGGCAAGGAAGCTTATTGGTATGGGCAAAGGGCAAGGTTGATTATTATTATTATTATTATTATTATTATTATTATTATTATTATTATTGTTTTTCTTTTCTTTAAATTTTGAATCTCACACATAAAAATATGAGGATGGCGCCATTCGATCTGATAGTTTTTTTTTATATGAGATTAGTTTGGTTAATAAGCTTTATTATTTCATGAGTTCAATTTTCTCCCATCACCAATACAATATGTAAATGCGTATTGTGTTTTTCATACGTCAGATTTCAAATTGTCTCAACTAGAAATCAATAAAAAATTTTATAATTGACTTGAAATTGATTAATATTACTCTTCTTATCAATAAATGCTCTACAATAATATATTGTAAAGATGAGCGTATTCATCTTAAATCCAAACCCTCAAAAAACCATTTGAGAAACCACTCGAATCCTTTCATTGCCAAAACTCATGGTTAACCTCCTGTCGCCTGCTTTTTTACATATGTATATTAGTACAAATCCTGTATTGCGCATAAAATAATTACTAGAAAAACTATTGTTTATAAAAAGGCTCAAAAACTATTATTTATTTATCATGGTATAGATATATGTGCGTGTGAATTGGGTTCCAATTAGTGTGGGAATGTGGGTGGGAGTGGCACCGAGCATTAATTGGAGGGAGGGCGCAGACAACTGAAATAGGGTGTTGAAAGTACAAAGACAGCCTATGCAGTGCAACCATTCACCGGCAAAGACAAAATCTTGACAACTTCTGCCCCAATGCCCCCTCCCCCTTCCCCCTCTTGGGCTACCTCTATACTTCCCCAGCATGCCCTCTCATCACCATGACTCACCCTCATTAATACCCCTCTCTCACTCTCACCTCATTTTTATTTTTTTTTCAAATATCATAATTTATTGCACATTCAAATATTTAAATATTAAATATTAATAGAAACAGATTATATAAATAGATTAATATCTATACCAATCAAAGGGTTTTAGTTTTATCATTTTGATAAAATGTCATAGGCATGCACTTCATACATCCAAAATAATACTTTCATATTATTTATAGAGCCATATAAATCAAGGGCTATACTATTTAGGCCACTATAAAAGTCATGGCCCTAAATTGATTAATGAAGTTTGTGTTGAGTGGTATTTGGTTCAATAACATTAGTGTGAGGTGGGAGTTCGAAACTAATAAATTTTTAGAATATATATATATATATATATGAATTAAAAAGAAAATCAATTAATGGAGTTGTTACCATAAAATGATACGATTTGTTGAACATAAATATATACATTAATGTTTGTGGTAATAAGAATACAATGAATCCAAAAATGATAGAGAGGGTAGTGAGAGAAGAGAAGAAAGGTGGGGGAAAGAAGAGACGAAAAAGGAAAGGAAGAGGGATGGGTCATCTGTGGGGACGACAGCAGCAGCAGTAGATCGCAGGAAGAGCAGCATTAGGGCGTTGAGTTTTGGGTGATACCTTAGCACAATCAGGGTTTTTACTCAGCATTAAATGAGGGAGATAAAGCTGCATTTCGTTGATGCGGTTGGGAGTACTTGACTTGATTGGGATTTTAATATCTTATATCATATATACACATATATACATATATTCAATGAAATCAATCAATATCACATCATACATACATCATACATTCATACTCCAACCTCACCCACACATAAACATCGCTTAATTCTCTCTGGGCTCATTTGGATTTGTATTCTAAATGCATTTTCATTTTATAGTAAAAATGAGCAATGAAAAGTTACTGTAAATTTGAATTTGAAAATGAAATATTATTTGAAAATTTTGTTTAAAATGTAATGATTATATAAAGTTAAAAATAAAAATGTAGTTTTTTTATATTAAAAGTCGTACAAATATAAATAGGAGAAAATGAAAAGAGATGAAAAGTCAAAATGGAAAGAGAGTGTAATAGTATGTTTTAGAGAATATTTTGAGAATGATGAAAATATTTGTGAAAATAAGAGAGAAATTGAAAATTTTCTGTTTTCATTTTTAGTAGAGAATAAAAAGTGTGCTTGAAAATAATATCAAATGGACACTTATTTTTAAATCACCATACATAATATATATATATATGTATATCCAACAGTTTCAAATTTTTATAATACACATACATAATCAATGTCACATAAAAATAAAAAACATTGTGATATTCAAAGAAAACTAAAAAATTAATCTTCATATCATATACATATCCATTGTATAATATTATCTATGAATATGCTTATATTATGTAAAAGATTTTACATGTTATATTATATAGTAAATGATCGAACTCGATCTATTTTGACTGATAATTTTTTGATAGGATTGTGATAATGAATTCGTTTATTTTTAAATAATAATTATAATTCAAATTATATATTTTACAACAACAAAAACTTTATATAATTACATTCAAAATATTTGGTACATTGCTTATCTTTTTTTTCCTCTTAAAATGGATTTGAATTGGGTATCTTTGAGCTAGCACAATGCAACCCGTGTTATGTGTCCCACTTTTTGGGTTGCTTGAGATGGAGATGCACAAGCCCTCTTTACGGCTGTTGTGGAAGGTCGTGCAAAACAGGCATGAGTTGTTGCTTTCAGAAGCATCCCCACCCACCCTATATACAATTCGTTATTATTGCTGCTGCTGCTGCTTCTGTTGCTTCTTTCATTTCTGGGATCTGCTGCCACTTACTTCTTTGCTCTGCTCTTGTTAAATGCAATGCGTATACATGCCCGCCACAGGCC